>OW052221.1:224311894-224404394 GCA_932526605.1 Nephrotoma flavescens
TAATATTATGCTCCGTTTAGGGTATTAAATAACATGTTGGGTTGCATACTTTAAATGAGGAAAAATTCTAGCCATGGGTGCTTTTAGCTATGGTTTGTTTGGAACACTGTCAAAACTCCAGAACTTCATCCAACTACTCCGCGTTTCAGCACCGTGGTTCATGAAACTTGATGCATAAGAAAAATAAGTAAAAAAAAGTCATCAGGTTTAAAAAGGTTTCAGGTATTTGGTCCAGGGCATTTGACGAGGTTTCCCTTCATGCCAAATGTACCGGACTAATCCTATCCCAAGATTTTTAAACCATCTCATTATACCTTATAACATGGTTTCTATAGAGAAGAAATTAGAGGCCAATAATTTATGTTATGATTTGGGCCTTTCTGACTTCTTTCATTTATTTATTTATAAAATTACCTCTATCCTGTGAGTTACATGTACGATTTCAGATTTAAAACAGAATATTCAGTTTAAAACAAAAAATTGAAATCAAATTTTGATTTACCATTTAAAAATTTACAAAGTAATTCTTCTGAATGTTTTTGGAGCTATAATTCTGACGAACAATTTTCTGTATTTTTCCGATAAACTCCTATAAGCCAGCATGCTAATAGCAAATTCTTTCGAAACAAAATTTTGATCTTAGATCAAAAAAATGATTGACAATACAATAAATTTGATCGAAATGTCATTGAAATACATCGCATTGCCAGTCATTTTTTTGATCTAAGATCAAAATTTTGTTTCGAAAGAATTTGCTATTAGTGACATATATTTTGATATGTTACTAGGCCCAATCTAATATAAAAACTCGTTTATTTTAATCATATTGGTAGTTCAAAGAATTTAGGACAACTAAACTTTCCTAGGAGTATTATAAATCGAACGTATAATTTTCTGAATTATTCCTACAAAACTCCTATAAACCAGCATGCTAAGTGACGTATACTCGTAAAGATGCTACTGAATCACATCTAATAGAAAAATTCTTTTATTTTGATCAAATAGAAGGTTTAGTGTGTTTTTATCATTTTTATGTTTTTATCATTTATCTTGGAGTACAATAAATCGGACGTACAGTTTTCTGAATTGTTTCTAGAAATACCTATAAATCAGAATTCTTAGTGACGTATATTCTGAGATACTACTAGGCTCCTTCTAATAGAAAACTCGTTTTTTTATATCAAAATGGAGGTTTAGGGTGTTTAGAACGAAGAATGTGCCATGGAATGCTATAACTCTATTCTATAATAAAAAAAAGTATTTTCTGAGATGCCACTAGGCCCCGACTAATAGAAATTCTTTTATTTTGATCAAATTGGGGGTTTATAGAGAGTTTAGTACAACTAAATTTTCCTTAAAGAACTAAACAAAACAAAATTTCGAGTTTTAAATAGACGTTTTGTCAGAAATAAAACAAAATCATGACGACAATGGTAAACTAACAAAGTATACCAATTTTTTTAAGTAAATCTAGTAGCCCGAATTAAACAAAATTTGTGGTATAAAAATAAAAACATTTTGTAATTCATATTAGTATTTCCATAAATATTCGAACGTTCATAATTAAAATGTCAATAAGCCATGTGGCTTATTCCCACCGCGAATATCCAGAACTACATTTCATTTATGGTTAATGTAATGGCAATGCTCGAGCTGCAGCTATAAAGAAACCGCAATTGAATCCTTACCATCATGCGCAACGTGTACAAGACCTTTATCTGCTGACCATGAAAAAATGGTGCAATTTTGTGAAGAAATGCTGCGTTGATGCCAAGACAATTCACAGTTTTTAACAACATTTTATGGAGCGGCGAAACATGTTTTAAAAGGGAGGGAATATTCAATATCCATAATTTGCACTATTGAGCCCGTGTAAATCCAAAAATAGTGCAGCATAGTCGGTTTCAACACCAATTTGAATTGAACATGTGGGCGGGAATAATCGACCAAAATTGATTAGTAAATTTGAACTCCCACGTCGGGTCAACGGGGAAGTCTATCTAAGCTCCCCCTCACTATGTACAAGTAGTGAGACAACACCTGAACGTAAATTATCCAAGACGCTGGATTGGAAAGGGAAGACTTTACTTGGCTGTTTTTGTTATAAATGAGTTCCTCTATCACCCTGCTTCGTTTGATCTTCCAACTTTGGGATACCCTGTACAATAGAAAAACTCGTTTACTCTGGTCAAATTGGGAATTTATTGAATTGATCTTCAGCCAATTTGCATTCTGCGACAATACGTTACATCGTACGAAAATAAGTTTACTCGTATATGAGTTCTTTATAAAAAACGTTATTAAGGGTCTTTTTAATTCAGAGGCGTAAACCAGATAATTTAAAGAATAATATTAAAATAAGTGCCGAATATGTAATTTATTGTCCCCAACATGGAATAGTACCAAAAATTTGACAATTTGCATGTTGTGAGTGGCCAAATGTAATTAATTTTTTTTAAATAAATTTGGACTCCATCCCCTGGACCGCCGCCTATAACACTAAATTCCACATGCGGTGCTCATTGTTCCAATAAATTTTTAAATTTATAAAAGATAAGTCAAATTGGTCGAAGCATTTTTACAAATGTTAGGCACCGTTCCAAGTCGAGAACACTAAATTCGACAATCGTTTAGAATTTTATTTTGAATTAATAGAAGAATTAAGTAAATACGCATGCACGTTTCATATGGCAGTCATATTGCCAAACACAATATGCAAATTGTCTCGATTTTTTTTTCAAATTTCAGACGACTTTTTAAGTCGAGGACGATGATTTTTTAAATTAATAAAAGATTTAAGTAAATTTGGTTGAAGGGCCAAATCGCCAATCACCACATGGAAATTGTCTTGATTTTTGTTTACAACTGCCAAACACCATCCCAAGTCGAGGACTTAAAAATACTTTAGACAACGGTTTTTTATAAAGAAGAAGGTATTTAAACTTATTTTGGTTATATTCAATAATCGATACACATTTTTGGTACTCAATTTTTATTGTTTATTTTTAATAATTTTACTTAAACCACGTGTTTGGAATTCCAAACTTTTTTTTTTCTTGTGCAGCAACACTTTTTGATAATTTGTGTATCTACACGTTTTGAGTCTACACTTTTCGTTAAAATGTGTTAACACATTTTGTTAACGTAAAACCTTCACCCCAGTGTTTTCAGTGAAAAATATTACGTTACTCAATAAGTCCCAAAGCTGACACATAGATGGCACATCTAATGAAAAATTCGTACTATTTTTAGAAAATACCAACCTTTGCCTTTGATATTTTGGGATCTGCAGGAAGTGCTTTATGCATAACGAAGATAAACTCAATGCATGCTGAAGCATTGTCACTACGTGGAAGCCACACATAGCTTATTTTGTGACGATGTGTAAATTCCGCGATTTTTTAATATACGATGTGTGGTTACATCAGACAATGAACAATTGCATGTGAAACTTAGCTTCACTGTACTCTTTTTATAATTTAAGTTTGCTAGCCTTTGTGTCGATCTACATGCCTAATTAGATAATATGAAAACTTCGGGGGGCTTACTCGCCCGTCATGTCAAATTTTATAAGACTTTGATAAAAGCAATTTTAAAATTTATTGGAGTGCCGTTGGATAAACTCAAATTTGTAAAAAAGACCGATTATCAACTCTAAGCAATATACAAACACTGTCATGTTAAAATCACCGCATGGATCATGGATTATGTTTGTGATACTGATAACAATACCGAGCAATTCTTCATCAGTTAGCCAATCTGGTATTTCTGCTGAAGTAATATTATCAAATTCTTCTGGTCGTATTTTGTCGACTAACTATATCAAAATGTGACAAACCACGTGTTGCCACTCAATAGAATACAGCCAGCAAGGTTTTCGTCCAAAAACGTGCAATGTGGTTATTCAATTAATTAATGATTTTAACACACGTGCAGTAATATCATGGCGATTTATCTTGTATGTATTCTTGCATGACACGTGGGCTGCCAATACGTGTGGATGGAAGTATGAACGCGTTACCGATTTCATTGATATTTAAATTTTTGTCTGCGTTACCGACAATAGCATCTCTCAAATAAATATACTACTCTGACGCAGCTTTGTAGATATAATATAATCCCTTGCTCTCGATCTTCGCGTACATGTCCACGATATACTAATGAAACAGCAACCGACATTTGAGAATTGAATCATCGTGGCTCTTCGTGCCATGTTTCTGTAGTGAAAAGCATAAATGTTCCGTTTGAATTTTCAATTTAAAAATACTTTTCCTGAATATTGAACTATTCAGGAAAGCATATTTTCAACTAGAGTCATATCATGTCGTAGTAACAATTTTTTTTTACATGGGTATATAAAGCAAATAAGAAATTAGTATAGAATGTTTATTGGGTTGTTTATTGTATTGACGAAGTGAAGAGATGCGATGTGGAATTGTGAAGCACTTGTTAAATTAATAATAATTATAATGATAACTAAATATAAATAAAACACTTTGATTTAATTTTATATAATTAATGAAAAAGTTTTTATTGAAAAAAATAATAATTTGGTTTTGAGTTGCGAGTTGCACTCCACGAAAATTTTAAACTGCTTAAAAAAGCTTTCAAAAGTTTTATACAAAATTTTTAAGGCAATCTGGATGCAATAAAAATTGGATTGATCCATAGCTTTCGCGTTTTGGTAAACAAGGTAATAAAATATTGAATGCATCGATCAAATCTGGTTTCTGCCGGTTATCAATTTGTTTGGGTTATTGACATGAACAACATTGTAGTGTTAAATTTAATTTGTTCTAACTGCCCCGCCATCATGGTCTTTGGTCATCACAATCATTTAATGATGATAGGGGGCATCTATAATAAGATTTTAAGAAGCACCGTACCATCGTTTAAATTAAATATTTTGTGTCTTTGTTATCACAAAATATGATGGTGGCGTCTATGATGTTGTAGCGGCCTGTTTCTTCAACTACAAGAAACACCGCACAATATACTTAATCACAAACGGACAATTCTCAGTTGACTGGATTATTTATCAACGGACAACTCTCCGTATAAATAATCATATTCCATAAGAAAATGCAACAATAGTCTTCCCATGCAAAATCGGTAGTACATACAACAAAAACAATTTTGTACACATTACAAAATTAACAAATTTTATTATCATACCGATTTGCATGTCAATCAAGATCATTACCAATAATTGAAACGAACAATATTGTAATTGCATCATAGATGCCACCATCATATTTTGTGATAACCAAGACACAAAATATTTAAATTAAGCGATGGTACGGTAGTTGTTAAAATCTTATTATAGATACCCCCCATCATCATTAAATGATTGTGATAACCGAAGACACAATTATTTAATACAACTTAACGTGATGGCGGGGCAGTTAGAACAAATCAAATTTAAAGTTACAATGTTGTTCATATGTCGTTCATACATGTCGTTCATACAATGTTGTTCACCGACAAACTTTTATTGTCTTGTTTACCAAACGCAACAATATTGGATCAAGGGCAAAAGACCAGGGGCGGGATCATGAAATCCGGTACCGCTATAATGTTGACGGATTTTTTACGGTTTTGCTCAACTTGGTATCATGAATTCCGTTTAAACGGTAATTTATCGTCAGAAATTATCCGACAGATAGGTAGTTGACGGATGTTACATTATGAAAGACAATTTATGTGGTTATAGTATTTTAGCAAATATTGTTATTAATTTACAAAAAAACTAATAATGGTGGGAAGCAATTTAAATGAGTAAGTAAAACTAATTAAAAGTACAGCCATTTAATTATTCAATAAGTAATATATTAATATAAATTATTTTTATGCACAAATTTTAGTTTAAATAATCACAAAATGTCGACAAACCCGTTACAAAAAAAAATTTTGGTGGATTTTATGAATGACCATCCTGACCTAGCCAAGGGGTTATTAAATACGCAGCAAGGGCGACAGCGGAAAAATCAATTATGGACACGGCTAAAAAGCATGTTAAATGCTAATGGACCCCCGTCGAAATCGGAAACCGACTGGAAAAAGGCAAGTAATCAAATAATTAGCTTTTTAATATTTTATGTAAATATGTTAATATTTTTGTTAATTTAATTTAAAATTATATTATGTGTATGTTATTATGTGTATGTTAATTTAAAATTATTTGATATATTTTGATTCCATTTAAGGTATGGCAAGACCATAAATGGTTCGTCAAAAGGAAACCAACACAACAAAAATGAGTTCAAAAAACAAGAGGAGGACCATGTCAACTTAAATATATTTCGAACGAGGATGACCTTATATCACGAGCGGCTGGTTTAGAGCCCACTATAAGTGGCCTAAATTCTAACAGATTTGGGGCCAGTATAAAAGTAATATCAGATAATGATATCATCGGACCAACATCGTGTGAAGGTGTTAATAAATTAGACGAGCAGCTTCCCTTGGAGGAGGCAGCGTGTGTGAGTGACGATTTGCTTATTAATAATCATAACATTTCCGAACCAAACGAACCGTTAAATAAAATTATGTTATTGCAAAAATCGTTAAGAGTTAACGAAAATTTGTTATCTAGTTTCACTCGAATGGAAGACCATTTAACAAAGTTGCAGCAACAAAACCAAATAATGATTGATTTAAAAAAAGGAACTCGCACTCTTAAGGGAGTCGAACGATTTAAAACGGATGAAATATCTTGATAATCGGAGCAGAGACCAAGAATACCCATTTTAATAATTGTGAAGTCCAATACAATTTTTATTTAATTTTTATATATTTAAATTATGTGATACAAAAAATGTGAATTAAGCTGTGAATTTTTAAAAAATGAAATAAAATATGAATTTATATAAATAATTACAATTTACTCTATATACATATAGTGAAAATGGAATTTATCCATTTTTTCAGAATGGCGCTGGGATTTTACCACTATTATAGTTATTTGATTTTAAAAAAATTTAATTTTTGTAAAATTCAATTGTTATTTTAAAAAACTATATTAAATTTATTTACACTTTAAAATAACTTTATATACATATATAAAAAAGACGTAAAGGTTATAACAAAATATAAGTTGAATAAAAACTTCTTTAAGTGGCAATTTCTTATTTATTTATGGAAAATAAATAAGAAATTGCCACTTAAAGAAGTTTTTATTCAACTTATATTTTGTTTATAACCTTTACGTCTTTTTATATACGTATATACAGTTATTTTAAAGCGTAAATAAATTTAATATAATTTTTTAAAATAATAATTGAATTTTATAAAACTTAAATTTTTTAAAATCAAATAATTTACTATAATTAATTTAGAAGAGAATTTTTTATTCTATTCGCTGAAAGAATTAAAGTGTGGCGAGGCACATTGGGTATGCGCTGTAAATATATAACAAAAACCACTGAACTTAAATTTTGCTCAATATTTTAACCGCCCGGATTTCTTGATACCGGTTTGTTTACGGGTCGGTTTTGCTAGCGGTGACGTTTTATCGACTACCGACATTTCCGACCGGTTTTCATGATCTAGCCCCAGGCTTTATTGCTGCAATTCAATATTTTATTACCTTGTTTACCAAAAAGCGAAAGCTCTGGATCAATCCAATTTTTATTGCATCCACATTATCTTAAAAATTTTGTATATAAGCTATACAAAATTTAAACTGTTTTTCAGTCAGTTTTGAAGTTTTGAAGGTCCAAGCAGCAGCCAACATTAATACTCAAATTATTTTTTTAAATGAAATTTTTGATTAATTCCTAAAAATTAAATTAAATTTTGTTGTTTTTATTTATTATTTTGATTTATTATTGTTTTATCAAAGTGCTCCGCTTCGCATTATATTTTTACTTCTGCATCACGCATACTATATACTATATACTATATACTATATACTATATACTATATACTATATACTATATACTATATACTATATACTATATACTATATACTATATACTATATACTATATACTATATACTATATACTATATACTATATACTATATACTATATACTATATACTATACACTATATACTATATACTATATACTATATACTATATACTATATACTATATACTATATACTATATACTATATACTATATACTATATACTATATACTATATACTATATACTATATACTATATACTATATACTATATACTATATACTATATACTATATACTATATACTATATACTATATACTATATACTATATACTATATACTATATACTATATACTATATACTATATACTATATACTATATACTATATACTATATACTATATACTATATACTATATACTATATACTATATACTATATACTATATACTATATACTATATACTATATACTATATACTATATACTATATACTATATACTATATACTATATACTATATACTATATACTATATACTATATACTATATACTATATACTATATACTATATACTATATACTATATACTATATACTATATACTATATACTATATACTATATACTATATACTATATACTATATACTATATACTATATACTATATACTATATACTATATACTATATACTATATACTATATACTATATACTATATACTATATACTATATACTATATACTATATACTATATACTATATACTATATACTATATACTATATACTATATACTATATACTATATACTATATACTATATACTATATACTATATACTATATACTATATACTATATACTATATACTATATACTATATACTATATACTATATACTATATACTATATACTATATACTATATACTATATACTATATACTATATACTATATACTATATACTATATACTATATACTATATACTATATACTATATACTATATACTATATACTATATACTATATACTATATACTATATACTATATACTATATACTATATACTATATACTATATACTATATACTATATACTATATACTATATACTATATACTATATACTATATACTATATACTATATACTATATACTATATACTATATACTATATACTATATACTATATACTATATACTATATACTATATACTATATACTATATACTATATACTATATACTATATACTATATACTATATACTATATACTATATACTATATACTATATACTATATACTATATACTATATACTATATACTATATACTATATACTATATACTATATACTATATACTATATACTATATACTATATACTATATACTATATACTATATACTATATACTATATACTATATACTATATACTATATACTATATACTATATACTATATACTATATACTATATACTATATACTATATACTATATACTATATACTATATACTATATACTATATACTATATACTATATACTATATACTATATACTATATACTATATACTATATACTATATACTATATACTATATACTATATACTATATACTATATACTATATACTATATACTATATACTATATACTATATACTATATACTATATACTATATACTATATACTATATACTATATACTATATACTATATACTATATACTATATACTATATACTATATACTATATACTATATACTATATACTATATACTATATACTATATATACTATATACTATATACTATATACTATATACTATATACTATATACTATATACTATATACTATATACTATATACTATATACTATATACTATATACTATATACTATATACTATATACTATATACTATATACTATATACTATATACTATATACTATATACTATATACTATATACTATATACTATATACTATATACTATATACTATATACTATATACTATATACTATATACTATATACTATATACTATATACTATATACTATATACTATATACTATATACTATATACTATATACTATATACTATATACTATATACTATATACTATATACTATATACTATATACTATATACTATATACTATATACTATATACTATATACTATATACTATATACTATATACTATATACTATATACTATATACTATATACTATATACTATATACTATATACTATATACTATATACTATATACTATATACTATATACTATATACTATATACTATATACTATATACTATATACTATATACTATATACTATATACTATATACTATATACTATATACTATATACTATATACTATATACTATATACTATATACTATATACTATATACTATATACTATATACTATATACTATATACTATATACTATATACTATATACTATATACTATATACTATATACTATATACTATATACTATATACTATATACTATATACTATATACTATATACTATATACTATATACTATATACTATATACTATATACTATATACTATATACTATATACTATATACTATATACTATATACTATATACTATATACTATATACTATATACTATATACTATATACTATATACTATATACTATATACTATATACTATATACTATATACTACTATATACTATATACTATATACTATATACTATATACTATATACTATATACTATATACTATATACTATATACTATATACTATATACTATATACTATATACTATATACTATATACTATATACTATATACTATATACTATATACTATATACTATATACTATATACTATATACTATATATATACTATATACTATATACTACTATATACTATATACTATATACTATATACTATATACTATATACTATATACTATATACTATATACTATATACTATATACTATATACTATATACTATATACTATATACTATATACTATATACTATATACTATATACTATATACTATATACTATATACTATATACTATATACTATATACTATATACTATATACTATATACTATATACTATATACTATATACTATATACTATATACTATATACTATATACTATATACTATATACTATATACTATATACTATATACTATATACTATATACTATATACTATATACTATATACTATATACTATATACTATATACTATATACTATATACTATATACTATATACTATATACTATATACTATATACTATATACTATATACTATATACTATATACTATATACTATATACTATATACTATATACTATATACTATATACTATATACTATATACTATATACTATATACTATATACTATATACTATATACTATATACTATATACTATATACTATATACTATATACTATATACTATATACTATATACTATATACTATATACTATATACTATATACTATATACTATATACTATATACTATATACTATATACTATATACTATATACTATATACTATATACTATATACTATATACTATATACTATATACTATATACTATATACTATATACTATATACTATATACTATATACTATATACTATATACTATATACTATATACTATATACTATATACTATATACTATATACTATATACTATATACTATATACTAAATACTATATACTATATACTATATACTATATACTATATACTACTATAACAACATACCACACCCACAAAAATCAATCTTTCTGCATTGAATTACCGTCCTATGCAAGAAATAGGTAGTCCTGAATTTATTACAACAGCCAACACAGATAAAAATCGATGTTAATGCATCAAATAACCTTCCTGTGCAAGAAATACCTATCCCGGAATTGTGAAATCTATAAATCTATCTATAGGAATGCAATTTTAAAAGAATGTCGTTTTGAGCTGAGTAATCGTGACTTCGGGGTAGTATCATATCTGATAAAATAAATTAATTAATTTATATGTATTTGGTCGGTTTTTACCTTAGGTTTTTGTTTAATCAAGTTTCCGTCATAATAAAAGCATATTCGTTATACGCAGGGTTCTGTCATAATTAGGGTTCCGTTATAATCTGATTTCTGATATCAGAATCCCGTTATAATGAGGGTTCCGTTACAAGCCATGTTCTATCATAAACAGGCGTCCACCATAATCCGGTTTCTGTTATAATCATGTTTTCGTCATAGTCAGGTTTCTGTTTTAGTCTTGTTTCCGTTTTAAGCACGTTTTGTCATAAAATGATAATTCCGTTATACGCAGGGTTCTATCATAATTCCGTTACATTCCGATTTCCGTTATAATAAGGTTTCCGTTACAAGCCAAGTTCTATTATAAACAGGCGTCCGCCATAATCCGGTTTCTGTTATGATCAAGTTTTATGTTATAGTCAGCTTTCTGTTTTAATCAGGTTTCCGCTCTAATCAGGTTTAATGAAAAATATGGTTTTTGAAGACTTGCACTCATTATAGGTAGCTTTTGCGCGGTTGACCTATGCCAATATGTTTTAATTAATTTGGCCATTTGGACGAGATACACGATACAACAAAATTTAACAGTAATGCGATAAGCATGTTGTAACGATAACTATGATTTTTGATTAATTGCCCAAAACCCACAAAACTTAATAATGCATCGAACTTCCTTCCTATGCAAGAAATAGATATCCATGTATTTATTACAACAGCTCACACCCATAAAAATCGCATCAGTCGCGCCAATATCAGGATTCAGGGCGCCAAATCACAAATATATCATCCTCTCTTTCCGCGCTGCCTGTGTATTTATAATTAAATATATTAAGATGTAAAGAAATTTTGAATAAATGTGAAACGTGAAGATTGCAAGAAATTGGTTTGATTTCAGGCCGACCAACATACTCAATCTGACAATTTTTTTAGTTTAGTCTTCTAATTTAGACATTCAATCTTGATTAAGAACAATTAGAATGTTGAAAAAAAATTTGTTGCTGGTATGAAACATTAAAAATAATATTTCAGACAATTAAACCATGACGTCTAAACGTAAGATAAACCAAATTTGATTTTCGAAAAGCAGAACACTGAGCAAATTTGTACACAATAAATTCTTATCAACCGTTCACCATAACGAAATAAATTTTATAATTTGGACTACGCCATACATATACAGTAATTAAATAAAACCACCCCAACGACAGTTTAATTTGTAATTTTGGTCCAACATATTGTAACCAACAATCTTATTTTTTCATTAACTTTTCCATTTTCCATGCTCGAGCTTTTCCATGTTGATTACATTATATATGTACGTACATACAATGTTGTTAAGCTGCTGTGTATGCTCGCTCTGTATTATTGCAATATGACTTTTTTCTTCTTATTTAATTGAATTTATATTTAATTAATAAAATCATAAACTAGGAAAATAGAAAATTGATTTATATCTTGACATTATTCGTCCGCACATAATACATGGGGTAGAATTAAGTATTCTTTTGTGTGCGAGTATGCTGGGACTGAGTTATTAGGGGTTGTTTTAGAGCAGACGACACCAACAAATCACTATTATCACAACGCACTCATATTTTATGGATTAAACATGTTAAGAATCTAATCTTAATTATAATTTAATGAAAAAAAATTTTTTTGAGCTCTTCTGATATATCTTGAACCGCACAATATAATACATATGTACAGGGTGTCCCAGAAGTAGACGATCAAACGAAGCAGCGTGATAGGGGAACACATTTCCAATTTCAAGTTGTTCCAATTTTAGTGTTTTTAAGTGAAATCGCATCCGCACCCTTAAAATAATTAATTTAATAAAAACCAAGAGCTCGTTTGTTTATCTATCTTTTTTTAATACGATGAGGTGTAAGTAGCATCAGCGAGAAAACAATGTACTACAGGAAGTTGACCCACTATCAGAAAAATACGCGACTTAGCAAAATTTCGATTTCCGGAATAGATGCAATGTCAGAAATAAAACGAAATGATAAACACATGGTAAATTAATGTATAGGAGAGAACCTCCGGTTGTGGCCACTCTCCGATTGTGGGCCCTCCTGCATAACGTTTAACAGAATGCAAATATGGCAGATCTGTTTGCTGCCATACTTTTATTTTGACAGTACGCAGTTTTGAAGCTAGAATCAAAGTGAATGAACGAGCTTGTTCATTAACTGCGAGTACATTGACAAAAAATCCGTAAATCAACGCAATTTTAATTTTCCAATGTTTTAAAAGTGCGATAAATCAAAATGTTATCGAAATGTCTACAGTATTTTCGTTGCGATTTAGGATGCCACATCGAGTTATATCAAAATCATGAGGCATCCAATTTTTTGGATTACCCCGAGAATGGTAACGGAAGTGAAAGGCTTTTGTAAATCAAATATCGAGAAGTTTTTCAAAACTATGGACATTTGATGGATGTACATCACTTTGAAACAATGAATATCTACAACATGGATGAAAGCAGCTTTTCAACGGTCCCGACAAAAATTGGCAATGGTTCTGACTGGATGAACTAGCAAGAGTTTTTGCGCTATAAGCATCTTTTATAAATTTCGCGAAATCTTTGTTAACTTCCCCTATGCTGTTGTTTCTCGACAAGTACGCTTTGCATCTATCAATTAAAGCCCTGGATATCGCCGTTGCAAATGGCGTGCTTATGTTTCTTTCCGCCGCACTGCAGTCATAAACTACAGTCACTAGATGTGTCTATTTTCGGCCCGATACAGAATTATTACAAGGTACAGTGTTCTGCATAGCAAATAAATATTGCCAACAAGGTAGGACTTTGGATCATTTAGCTTTGCTTTCTCGATCTGAAATTTCAGAATTCTCATCTCGCTGTTTTAGGCAATGGAGATTCGACATATTGCTTGCCTTGTCTGAAAGACTCTTGATCTGGCATTGACACCCAAAGTCATTAAATCCGGCTTCCGAGCATCCAGAATTCAACCATACGACCATTCAACCATTGATGTTATTCAAGCAAACGAGTGGAATGTGAAAGAATCTGGCTCTGAGGATCGCATTGATGAAGAGGAGGAGCCTCGAATCATATTCCTCTGTTCCAAAGCTTGCACTGAAGTGAAAAAGGTTACCATACCAAAACCTTCTATATTTACGGCGTCTTCAATTAGTCTTTGACGAACCTGGTCCGCTGCAAGCAGCTCCACTAAAAAAGCTTTCAAATCGTGATCATAATCAGATGCAAAGCACCATGCTTACTTCTCCATAAAGCGTTTCCGCTTTAAAGGAGAAAGTTTATTGCGGCCTGCCAGTTCGCTTTGAAATTTTTAATTACCTTGTGATTGTTTGAAAAATATCTTTTACTGATGGCATTTCCATGTGTTATGTCATTGGTATTACATAAGGGCCTTAATGCTCTGTATTAATTGGGCATTAATACGTAAACGTCGAATGATTTTGAGAGCGAGACCAATGTGTACCCCTATGCATGTGTATGTTACGAGCGACTGAGATATAGACGAGTATTTTTATTGTGTTTTCTTGTTTTGGGGTGGTGCGAGAATGTTTTTTGTTGAGGAGTCTCGTTTTGGTAGTATAACAAACAAAGTTCGAGTTGGTAAAGTTATAAAAGAAACTCGACGACTTAATTTGTAATTTTTTTTTTATTGAAAAGTTCATGCCAAATTTTATAGTATCAGAAAATACATAACAGTATTCTGTTATTTGTTAGTACAAAATAAAAAATTGTTTTTTTATGAAGAAAGAGGAGAATCGAAAAGAGTTCATGTGCTAATTTTCCATGATTCGTTCATTTTCTAATAAGAATAAAATACTGTATATTTTGAGAAAATAATAAAGTTATTAAAAGTACAAAGATCAGTGAGGACAAATCTCTATGTATGTATATAAATATAAGTATGATCAGCGGGTGGCCGCCACGCATTTTCGTGCGTATCGGTTTCGTGCGTAACATACAGGTGGCCAGCTGACGCTATTTGCAATTTTTTTTGGAATTTTTCAGGGAGTCAACGCCAAACGACACAGGTAGCAATCCGGGCATTTGTAAACAATTTTGGAATTTTTCTACGGTTAAGGCGGGAAGAAGGCCAACGCTGGAGATAATACGGGTGGCCAACCGGCGGGAGTACGCCTGCATACCAGTACAAGGTCAAGGTACAATTTTTCTTTTATTTAAATTTTTTGATTATCCAGTTTTCGATTTTTTTTAATTTTAAAATTGTTATGTTCAATTCTTTTCAAAATTTATTATTTCGATTTTATTTTTTAATCGAGCGCCGATTAACTCCGATGTGCGTGCCACAGCGTCACATTGGGTTTCATTTTCCAAATTATTGTACGGTCGGTGGCCATATTGTGTGTACGATTTATTTCATCTTTGGTTTCCACGACCATTTTTAGTTTTTTCCCCTTTGGACGATTGTTGGTTTTGTTTTGATTTTTGATTAAATTTCCGTACGGCAGACATATCTTGGCATTCTTCATTTTTATCTTTTTTTTTTTTATTACAGCAGGTTATTTTATTTTTGTTTTTTGGCTTTGTTCAATGAATAAGATGAATTACTAAATTGTATACGGGTCGGTATGTTGGGAGGGGATTCGCATTATGTGCCGGTGTAATATTTGCAGCCTACGTTTAACACTCCCATTAATCCCCTTGGCAGAACATCCACAGGGTCAGAGTGGTGAGTTCAGCGTATGCATCGGCCATTCGAGGGCGACTTAAAATACACACGGTCTCCGCGTGGCACTTCGGTGGGCTCATGCTGTCGAAGTGTGAATTGTGGGGGACTAGCGGGATGTCTCTCCTGGTGAAGAAAGACCTGGTCTGTTGAAGAGATGTCCCTATCCACTAATGCTACTTCGTTGTGGCTGGGCATCGGCCATTCGGGGTGATGGGTCATTCGGGGGGCCAGTTCAGCAGACTGGGTACTTGACATTGGAGGGGATTCGGTCGTCACCGGATGGACACACCCCGTTATGATTAATTTATTACGTTTTCCCAAATTCCATTCGATAAATTCTGGTCGACTTGATTTAATTTCAGTATTTTATTATTTGCTGTTCCACGGTGTACGCTAGGAGCACGCAAGTCTCTAGTGCCCCACAACCCATGTCATTACCCTGAGATCAGCCGGTAAAACATCACCGTGAGAGATTCCTCTGCGTGCTTAGTTAAAAACTACCTTGTTATTTTCCTCACTGAAGTCCTTTAAAATCAATAAACCTCGAAATTATTTCGAATTAGGTGCGTTTCCTTTAACTATTCCCATTTTTAGCGAATTTTCGAAGGGTGCCCACAACGACTTCACAAAATTGGTAGTCAATTTTTGTAGTTGACGGGATCAAAGTAGTTACCTTAGCAAACAGTTAACATTTCATTCCGCATTGATATTTCCGCATAAAATGGACTAAAAGCAAAATTAAAGGTCAAAACAAAACTGTGCTTACAACCGGAAAATCTCCCCTACCATTTTTTTTAAGCAAATCTAGCAGCCCGAATTCACAAAATTTGTGGTAGAAAAAACCATTTTGTTACTCATATTAGCAGTCCTATACATATTCGAACGTTTATAATTAAAATGTCAATAAGCCTTATTGGCTTATTCTCAGCGCGAATATGCAGAAATTCATTTCGTTTATGGTTTATGGCCCGAACAGCAGCAAGAGAATATACCAGAGACGATATTTAAATCGAGAACGCTTTACCGATTACAGAGTTGTTCAAAACGCACATCAAATGTACAACACCACCAATATACAACACCTTTCACCTGCGTTGACCATGAAAAAAGGGTACAAGTTTGTCAAGAAATGCTGCGTAGGTGCCAAGAAAATTCGCAATTTTTAAAAACATTTTATGAAGTGTTGAAACATGTTTTATAAGGGAGGGGATATTCATGATCCATAATTTGTACTATTGGGCCCGAGTAATCCCAAAAGTAGTGCAGCGTAGTCAGTTTCAACACCAATTTGGAGTCGACGGAAAATTGATTGTCAAATTTGAAATACCACGTCGAATCAACGAGGAACTCTATCTAGGTTTTCTATGAAACGACTTGGATGAATTATGTGGTTTACGTGCCTCTATATACAAACACTTGAAAATATGTGGCTGCAGTATAAGAAGTGGTTCCATTTATTATAAAGAGCTGCTTTATGAAAGTAAACTAGACCAAGCAGGAGATGTGACAGGATGTGTAACAAAATCCCTGTTTTCAAAATCCCAGTTTTCGAAATCCCGGTTTTGTATAAAAAATTATCGATTTTTAGGAAATCCCGGGTGGAAATTTTAAAATTTGACATGTGGGGAATTAGACTCTTAAATGAAATTCTAAATTGAGTTTGCGGTAAAGTTCTAGAAAATAGCTAATAGGAAATGGAAATGGGATTCGATAAAGCGATCAATAGAGATGGAACTAGGCCATTATTAAACCTATTTTGTTGAAATTCTACACGTGTGATGGAAATGTATTTCAAAAATGATTTTTTGATAAAGTTTTGAAATATGGCCATCGCTATGGAACTAGGTCATTTTTAACCGATTTAGTAGAAATTCGACCTGTGGGCCCTAAATAGGAGTAGTTAGTTAGTTAGTTTTAATAAAGTTAGTTTTAATAATAGTTTTTAATAAAGTTCTGGAATAAGGCGGTTAGAGATGAAACCTGGCCATTTTTTAATCGATTATATCGAAAATCGACACGTGGGATCTTAATAGGATTTTAAAATGAAAAGTTCTGGAATATTGTCATTAGGGATGGAACTAGGCCATTTCTTAATCGATTATGTTGCAATTAGCCACGTGCGATGGAAATGGAGTTCTTAAATAATTTTTTGATGAAGCTCTGGAATATGGTCAATAGAGATGGACTTTGGCATTTTGTTTTGTATTTTGTTTTTGCTTTATCGTTTTCGTTTGCTCTGCGTATCTGGACAAAAAGAGCAATATATATCAAACCTTTGTCAATAAATCATTTTAGAATCTTCGTTCCATCACACATGTCAAATTTTATCATAGCCAAGTTCTATCACTAATGGCCATATTCTAGAGCTTCAGCAAAAAATCATTTAAGAATCTTATTTAGACCTTACTTGTAGAGTTTTAACATAATCAGTAAAAAAGTGAACAGGTTCCATCCCTATCGGCCGTATTATAGAACTGTATCAAAAAATCAGTTTTGATATCGAACCATTCACTTAGAATAAATCTAGTAAAGTTGTCCCGCTCTGCGGAATTTTTTTCTATAGGCCCTCGGAGGGCTCAATGGAGGGGTAGGAGCAATGCAAATTCCCGCGTGCCCGCGAGAGTTATTGAATCCTCTACAATTTGGTATGATATCAAAGGGCTGAATGACGAAGGACCGAATGTCGAAGTTCAAAATTACGAAGGGCCGATGTACCGAAGGGCCAAATGTGTCAAAGAGGTTATTTTTCGTGTTTGGAAATATAATTTTTTAATTTGTTTTAAGGAATATTTCGTAATTTTTTTTTCAAATATTAATGAATTTGCTTGATAAAATTTTCCTTCACTAACATGTGTGACTGGATACGTGGGATTTTGACATATAATTCGAAAACAAACTAATTTTTCTATTAAATTTTTGGGCGAGTTATCTTACTTTTAAGTTAAATTATTATTAGTCCGGCCGACCCGAATTAATAAAAAATATTTTTTTCAAAATCAATACTTTAGAACTAGAAGAAGAGAAACCCGGGATTTTGAAAACCGGGATTTTGAAAACCAGGTTTTGAAACCGGTATTTTGAAAACCGGGATTATGAAACCGGGATTTTGAAAACCGGGATACGAAATCCCGTACAGCCGATGCGACAACGTATAACCGAAGCGTGAAATATTAATAAAAATAACGAACGTGCGTTTCGACGGATTAAGCAAAATTTTACAAGGCGATCCGAATTATGTATAGAACTCGAAATTTTGTAGAGTGCATTAATTAATAAACACGACTTACTCTGTGAAAAAAATTTAGAAAGAAACATTCTAATGTGAATAGCCCCATATATGATATTATCAAGTTAAAATTTTGTAATACGTTGTTTTCCCGCTGGCGTCATTTAAACATGAACAAACAATTTCGAGAAACAAAAATACATTACAAAAAATTGTTTTTATTTGACAGAAGATAATGCAGCTTATATAAATAATTTTATTTGAAAGGCACACTCTTCTTGATCGCATTAAAAAACAAAATTAAACAAAACTAAGAGTTACCCCCCGATTCTGACGATAAGACTACTAAGACTATCTTAGCTAAGACTTTCTTGTTTAGAATTTATTTTTTAAAACTAAAGTCTTCATTGAAATTCTGAAGACAGTAGTCTTAAATAATATATTGGAAACTCTCCAAAAACTTTTGTAGAGCTGTCGAAACCAAATTTTTACCATATTGTTTCAAATTTATGAACGAAAACCGACAGCTTAATTCCAAATTGTTAAAAAAAACTCAAATTTATGTTATTTATATATATATATGCTAAGAGAGTATTTATTGTATTTTGAATAATTTTTCCGGTTTTTATAGTCAAATATATATAATTATTGTTTTTGTTTAATTGTCAAAATTATGATTCCTAAGACCACCTATTTCGCTGATATTAACGAAGACAATTTTTTAAGACTACTGACAGATAAGACTAAGTGCAGAATACGAATTTAAAGTATCTAGTCTTCGTTAAGACAAAAGTTTTCGCTAAGACTGAAAATACGTCTGTGACTGTACGTTAGAATCGGGGGGTTAGTTTTATTTAATTAATTTTTTGGTGGGTGCGTATTTCACTAAAAACACTAAAAGTGGAATTACTTTTTCTCCGCTATAACCATGCTTTGTTTGAGTGTCCACTTCTGGGACACGCTGTATATAAAATAATAGGAAACGCAAATCTCTCCAAAACAAGCGTATACATACTCATACATATTTCTTCATCTTATGGTGGTGAATCGAAAATTCAAAGTGGATTGTAACAAAAATCAGTTAAAAAACATCGAAAGAACGTGATCTGAATTTTATTTATTTATCTTAAAAGGAAAAACTAATTTTTAAATAAAAAATGAAAAACGAAAAAATTTTCCATCAATTTAAACAATTTCCGAAAATTTTGGGGATTGTAAAAAAATGTCGTGTTTTTTTCTATAATATATATTTAAAGTGGAAATTATTGGTAACGAATTCAATTTATTATATAATTGGTTTGGAATGGGGTGATGAGGATCAGGGTCGGGCCCCAACCATAAATTTTTTTATTATATGTTAAAGATTTTATTTGGTTACGATACCGATTATAATACGCGCCGTATCCATATTATATATCGTAATCCGATGGCGTGCTGATATAAAAAGAAAATTGGATGAGAGCCAACAAACTATTACTATTGACCATATTGGAATAAAAAATTTGGATGTTCGGTGGGGCGATTAATTCTGGTCTGGATAATTTTCATCGCAAATTATATTATTTTTCAATATCTTTCCATTTTCAATATGTAATATGTGCTCATATTATATAGACATGAGTACGAGTCGATATAATAGAGATGTATTACAATTTATTTTCTATAATAAGAGGATTATATTGATGATTATGATGATGCCGATTATGATAAAAATTTAAATCTTTTAGTAGGTCAAAAATCGATTTTCACTTAAGTCCAGACCTTTAATATTATAAAATGGTTAGAATGTGACATTTTCTAGTTTAGAACGTTTAAATTATAATCCAAATTTGCCATCGGTACGAACCGTATATCTTTACATACTCGTGTGTACCACTCACATTTAGATTACGTATTATAAAATTGGCTGATGGTTGCCGTATACGATATAGTACGAGTATGGTGATTTCGAAAGAGGTATACTATATTGGATGTGTATATTATATGTAGTAAACGGATCTAGCATTAAATTTTATAACATTCTCTTGAGGATTTTACCATATAATAATTTCTATCCTTTTTGAATTAAGTTCTAAATTTACAGAAGGAAAAATTATTATTCATATTATGATCGTATGGCAATAATGAATATGTACGGCAGATACGTAATATCTACTAGAATAGATAGATAACTACTTTAACCACATACTCAATACTTGGGATATAAGATGAAAATCAAAATAATATTTAATATAATTTAAGGTCGAATTTTTCAAGACTCCCCTATGCCATATATTTATAAATAAGTATTATGACAAAATATAAATTAGAAAACATTGGATTTAATATGGAAGATAATGAATTAGAGCCAAGGGTCCATTAATAAAAAACTATCTGTTGTATAGCTGTGCTTGCCTCTACTGTAAATCATTTAGCTTTAGATTCTTAGAAAAGACGTATGGTGCATTGGAGAGAGTGGTAATCACATAAATTACTAGTATAAACAGTCTTAGTTGTAACCCGTGCGACTAATTCAATAAACCATGAACACAGTAGGGCATATCAACTAAATGCTTTTGTTTGTAGTACTAGGTCAAAAACGAGGGGTCTAATAAACTTAATTGAATTTTGGTAAAAACTGTCTTATATTTGTAATTTTGCCGACTAGATCTCAGGGTTTTAGGTCGTGGCGAAGTTGAGACTTACGTGCTCCTGCCCTACATCGTGTAGCAGAATAACAATAAAATAAAAAGCAAATTAAATCAGGGCTCATTAAATCAAGGGACGTTTCGGCACCAGACAAAGCCTCTCCTGTAAAGACAGCTAGGTAATCTCCCACGATTCAATTCTAACAGCTTGCGACTGCCGGCGTGCCACGTGGAGGCCATGTAGATTTTACGGTCGACACAAAGTGAAAAACCCCTCCTACCATACCGACCCGAAAAGTTAGTACTTCATTTTATCATACACAAAACCAGGACGAAGTAATCACTGAACATGCGGAATTAATCACTGAACTTGCGGAAAGTTACGGAAGCGGTAGTAAAAAAAATGTTAAACAGAACAAAATACGTAATGAGTCGATGACCTTGACGAAATTCCTGAAGCGAAAAGAAGACAACAATTCTGAGAACGAAAGAAATGTGCGTTCGCCTCTGCTCGTGTCGAACAACCGTAATGGGGCCCGCTCGATTACACAAATATTTAAATAAAAAAATGAAAAAATGAAATTAATAAAATTAGCAAACTAGAAATTTGAAAATTAAAATCAAATAAGAATTTGTAAAAATAATTGTTGACCTTCAAAACGGTCCTGGAGAAATGGGTTGCGGCGTCTCCTTGCTGTTAATCAAAAATAACATTTGCAAATGACTGCGTGGTAGGTCATGTAACATTGAGTTGGGTTGTCTTCCTGCCCTAAATCAAAAATTTGGCCTTGATAAGCCGCCGAAAATCTTGTGTGCCTTCTCGCTGAAGCCGTAATAAATAAAAAAACGTTGAGCGACTTCTTGCCGTAATCCGCAAATAAAACCGGTGAAATATTGATGTATGTAAAGGTGGCACGAAAAACCAGCCCGAAAACACCCTTTCGATTTTGGTGTGTTTCTTTGCTACATTAAATATAGTATCCCGAGATATTTATTGAAAATGCAAGAAAAACGAGAATTTCATCCCGAAATATTTTTGAAGTTGTATTAAATATTTAGTAATTAATATCGGTGAAATTTAATAAATATCACGGTTTTATTTGCTCTATTTAGAGTAGTCTAATTAAGATAAAGTATGTGACAACAAACCACCTTACCAGGGTAGACTATGTGACAAAAAATTTAAATGAGTGCTGTTTGATGTTTGTTGTACAAATAAGTATTTTTATTATTTAACCACAGAAGACACGATAATTTAAAAATTTTAAAATACTTAAGTAAAAGCAAATCAAGCAATTTGTCCTTATGGTTTCAATGTACCTTTGGTTTGATATGAAAAATCGATTAAATAAATTAATTATTTGCGGAAATCCTAGAAATATCCCCATCGTGAAATTAAGTTTAAAAGCTAGGTTCATCTATCACCTAAGCCATGCCAAGAGCTCATATTGGAATCACGACTATAAGATCCTGATCTTAAGCAATTTGTCCTCATGGTTTCGATATTCTTCATGTTTGATATAAAAAATTGATTAAATTAATAAATTATTTGTGGAAATCCTAGAGATAACCCCATCGTGAAATTAAGTTTAAAAGTTAGGTCCGTATATCACCTATGCCATACCAAAAGCTCATCTTGGAATCACGACATTAAGTTCCTGATCTTAAGCAATTTGTCTTCATGGTTTCAATGTACCTTTAGTTTGATATGAAAAATCGATTAAATAAATTAATTATTTGTGGAAATCCTAAAGATAACTTCATCGGAAAATTAAGTTTAAAAGTTAGGTCCATCTATGACCTAAACCATATCAAAAGCTCATCTTGGAATCATGACTATCAGATCCTGATCTTAAGCAATTTGTCCTCATGGTTTAATGTTCTTCATGTTTGATATGAAAAATCGATTAAATTAATTAATTATTTGTGGAAATCCTAGAGACAACCCCATCAGAAAATTAAATTTAAAAGTTAGGTCCATCTATCACCTAAACCATACCAAAAGCTCATATTGGAATCACGACTATAAGATCCTGATCTAAAGCAATTTGTCCTAATGGTTTTAATGTTCCTTTGGTTCGATATGAAAAATCGGTCAAGTAAACTAATTATTTGTGGAAATTCTAGAGATAACCCCATCGTGAAATTAAGTTTAGAAGTTAGGTCCGTTTATCACCTAAGCCATGCCAAAAGCTCATATTGGAATCACGACTATAAGATCCTGATCTTAGGCAATTTATCCTTATGGTTTCGATGTTCTTCATGTTTGATATGAAAAATTGATTAAATTAATAAATTATTTGTGGAAATCCTAGAGATAACCCCATCGTGAAATTAAGTTTAAAAGTTAAGTCCGTATATCACCTAAACCATACCAAAAGCTCATATTGGAATCACGACTATAAGATCCTGATCTTAAGCAATTTGTCTTAATAGTTTCAATGTACCTTTGGTTTGATATGAAATATCGATTAACTTAATTAATTATTTGTGGAAATTCTAGAGATAACCCCATCGTAAGATTAAATTTTAAAGTGAGGTCCATCTATCACCTAAGCCATACCAAAAGCTCATATTGGAATCACGACTATCAGATCCTGATCTTAAGCAATTTGTCTTCATGGTTTCGATATTCTTCATGTTTGATATAAAAAATTGATTAAATTAATAAATTATTTGTGGAAATCCTAGAGATAACCCCATCGTGAAATTAAGTTTAAAAGTTAGGTCCGTATATCACCTAAACCATACCAAAAGCTCATATTGGAATCATGACTATAAGATCCTGATCTTAAGCAATTTGTCTTCATGGTTTAAATGTACCTTTGATATGATATATCGATTAAATAAATTAATTATTTGTGGAATTTCTAGAGATAACCCCATCGTAAGATTAAGTTTAAAAGTTAGGTCCATCTATCACCTAAGCCATACCAAAAGCTCATATTGGAACCACGACTATAAGATACTGATCTTAAGCAATTTGTCCTCATGGTTTCGATATTCTTCATGTTTGATATAAAAAATTGATTAAATTAATAAATTATTTGTGGAAATCCTAGAGATAACCCAATCGTGAAATTAAGTTTAAAAGTTAGGTCCGTATATCACCTATGCCATACCAAAAGCTCATCTTGGAATCACGACATTAAGTTCCTGATCTTAAGCAATTTGTCTTCATGGTTTCAATGTACCTTTAGTTTGATATGAAAAATCGATTAAATAAATTAATTATTTGTGGAAATCCTAAAGATAACTTCATCGGAAAATTAAGTTTAAAAGTTAGGTCCATCTATGACCTAAACCATATCAAAAGCTCATCTTGGAATCATGACTGTAAGATCCTGATCTTAAGCAATTTGTCCTCATGGTTTAATGTTCTTCATGTTTGATATGAAAAATCGATTAAATTAATTAATTATTTGTGGAAATCCTAGAGATAACCCCATCAGAAAATTAAATTTAAAAGTTAGGTCCATCTATCACCTAAACCATACCAAAAGCTCATATTGGAATCACGACTATAAGATCCTGATCTAAAGCAATTTGTCCTAATGGTTTTAATGTTCCTTTGGTTCGATATGAAAAATCGGTCAAGTAAACTAATTATTTGTGGAAATTCTAGAGATAACCCCATCGTGAAATTAAGTTTAGAAGTTAGGTCCGTTTATCACCTAAGCCATGCCAAAAGCTCATATTGGAATCACGACTATAAGATCCTAATCTTAGGCAATTTATCCTTATGGTTTCGATGTTCTTCATGTTTGATATGAAAAATTGATTAAATTAATAAATTATTTGTGGAAATCCTAGGGATAACCCCATCGTGAAATTAAGTTTAAAAGTTAAGTCCGTATATCACCTAAACCATACCAAAAGCTCATATTGGAATCACGACTATAAGATCCTGATCTTAAGCAATTTGTCTTAATGGTTTCAATGTACCTTTGGTTTGATATGAAAAATCGATTAAATAAATTAATTATTTGTGGAAATCCTAAAGATAACTCCATCGGAAAATTAAGTTTAAAAGTTAGGTCCATCTATCACCTAAACCATACCAAAAGCTCATATTGGAATCCCGACTATAAGATCCTGATCTTAAGCAATTTGTCCTAATGGTTTCAATGTACCTTTGGTTCGATATGAAAAATCGGTTAAGTAAACTAATTATTTGTGGAAATCCTAGAGATAACCCCATCGTGAAATTAAGTTTAAAAGTTAGGTCCGTATATCACCTAAACCATACCAAAAGCTCATATTGGAATCACGACTATCAGATCCTGATCTTAAGCAATTTGTCTTCATGGTTTAAATGTACCTTTGGTTTGATATGAAATATCGATTAAATAAATTAATTATTTGTGGAAATTCTAGAGACAACCCCATCGTAAGATTAAATTTTAAAGTGAGGTCCATTTATCACCTAAGCCATACCAAAAGCTCATATTGGAATCACGACTATAAGATCCTGATCTTAAGCAATTTGTCTTCATGGTTTCGATATTCTTCATGTTTGATATAAAAAATTGATTAACTTAATAAATTATTTGTGGAAATCCTAGAGATAACCCCATCGTGAAATTAAGTTTAAAAGTTAGGTCTATTTATCATTCAAGCCATACCAAAAGTTCATGATATGATTTTTCATATTAAACATGAAGAACATCAAAGCCATGAGGATAAATTGCTTAAGATCAGGATCTTATAGTCATGATTCTAAGATGAGCTTTTGGTATGGTTTAGGTGCAATGTTATAACCGTGGAGTCGTAACAAATTTAGCAACCAAATAATAGTTCATTAACCGTTCATAGACGCTTTTATTCATTTATAATGGGAGAGCTTGAATAAAATTTACGTTATTGCATGTATTGCAAGCATGGGCTTTGCATTTCGGATAATGATGAATATATGAAGCTGCGAAAAAACGAATCACAATAAAAATGTGGACAACCACTGAAACTTTCATTCACTCAACCCATCCTCCTCCAAAGTTAAAGAAATTTAATCATTAACATATTTAACGTTTGCTTATTCATAACCAACTTTCAGCATTACATATACATATACTTTCATAATAATTAAGAAAATTTAAATGAAGTGATATTAACTTTCTGTATGCATTTCCAACCGTACACCGAGGTTCAGAAATAAAATGACAAACTCACCCGACCCCACAATATAATATAATATTTGGATATTTAAAAAAAACTTACCACTTAAAGCTGCCACGATGAAGCGCTTACCCGCGTAGTTACAAGATGGATTTCCTATACCCGGTACTAAAATATTATATATGTATTTAATGTGGAACACCGTCAGTTTCACGCCACAGGTGATTTAATCAAAAGTGCAGGTGTTTTAATCAAAATTAATATCACTTAATATAAAAAAATAATATGGATTTTAACGTCTATTAAATTAAGAAACTAAGAGCTCAAACATTAAAATAATCTTAAGAATTTTAAAACACTTAGGAGGTGTAATTAAACTTATTCCTCACGTGAAACTTCATAAGTTGCCCACAATATATAATTATAAGTCTTCAATTTAATATCGTATACGTGATTTCTTATAGCGCAGATTTTGAGGACGCAGACAAACATCCGTACAATCGTATGTACATAGTTTTTTCGATTTTCAGCAATCGGTTTGGTTGCGGTCGCCACCATACAAAAAATGAGAATTTTATTTTAAAGTACTCACAACGGAGGGGGCCTGATACTCACGAATGGTCGCAATTTTTGCACCCATACGTGAAAAGAATGCGTTTTCAACACTATAGACTGCAAATAAAACCAAATTAGATTTTCCCGAATATATGTATAGTAATTAAAGAGGAAACTCAATCCAAAATAAACGGCCTTCTTTTAACGCTATTTGCCGTAGGCACTTGGCGAAACACACTTATTCTTAATAAACACATTTTTATTAATCACTTGTTTTTTGTTCCGCAGAATATTTTGAATGTCTTTCAAAAAGTGATTTTTTAAACTTTTTGAAAGACATTCAAAATATTCTGCGGAACAAAAAACAAGTGATTAATAAAAATGTGTTTATTAAGAATAAACGGCCTTCGTATATGTCCAACAATGCACGCACAATGATATTTCTAAATGGTGTTTGGTTAAATTAATTTTAATTATAAACTGCACTGATTTAATTTAATTTAAACGCTATGACACTTTAGCAGCTGGCAGTAGACTGATTTAATTAATAATTGGAAAAGGTTTGTTAGCGATCGTAATGAAGAACCTTTAAAGAGATTAAATTTAATGAGAAGTTTCACTATCTGACCTGCATCTGCATACATCAATATTAAATAGACGTAACATATACAAGATTGATTGAGGAAATTGCCGTTACAATAGCAATGATCAAAATAAAACTGTGTATACATATAGCATATTTAATTATTTTAAAGATGGGCACATCAATCGCACCTATACACAAATACAATACGATGTATCAAATTGATGATTATTGTGTTCTGTTGAGATAATGTAGTATATGTGTTGATTATTATAAATGTCACATCGATGTATCCGTGAGAGATTTTGTCGTTTTGGTTGACGCCGGGCCCATCCGCACACTCTTTTACATATAACAAGATGGAGGGATAAGAAAGGTTTGTTAATTATTATGGAAATTGACCCGGTTTCAGACACCTAAGTAGTCAATAGTTAGTAAATTGTTAGTTGAAATGTAATATAAGACGGTTAGCACAAGACAACACAATTATTTTTGATTTTTTTCGATATATTCAGAACTCAGCATCCTAAAACAAACATACTTTTAATTAAAATATATAATTAATTAAGTTGCAGTTAACTTCCTGAAATGAAATGTCATTATTAAGAGTTAAATTAACTTGAATAAAATAAATGTAATGTTATGATTAGTATTAACTAAATTAATTTGGTTCTCTTAAAAGAAGTTAAATCAAAATAAATTTAAATAAATCGAATTCAGAAATCACCAAATATTGCAGTACTAGTATCAAAGCACGAAAGGAACGCACGACCTTCTTTTTATCTTCAACTGATAGAATCTTTGTGAATCTGTTGAATTAATGGATTTGTTTATAAAAAATAGTTAAATAAAATAATTATATAATGTGAAGATCACTTGTCCTTGCCAATCTAAATGGCCAAATGAAATCTGGTTTCAAAAACAGCTAATCTGATATATGTAAGGTAATATCAATAATGTATATTTGGCACAGTTTTAAAACCCCAATACCTAAACAAATTAAACCAGAACTAAATAGTTATTTTAAAGCAGTCAGAAATCTGTAAAATGGCAGAATTAATAAGTAGCTAGCACAACTGTGGATCCAATAACCCAATCGTATTAAATAAATCATAAATCATAAAAATAACAACCAGCGATAATTATTTATCAAACCTAGAACAAGCTAATCAAAAACCTTCACCAATTTACAGTCTCCCAAACAATCTCTTCATGACAGTCTCCTGAAACAACCTAGAAAATAATTTAATTAAAAAAAGCCATGATCCCTGAAAACTATCTAAGTACAGCAATATTAAACTGCATTCCAAATTTAATCTGTAGCTTCCAAGGTATCTGCAATTTCAAAAAGTATTCGCTGAAATATCAAATTTATTAGAAACCCGATAGCCATTATGATTCCTACATTGTCTGCTCTTCTGACTTTTAAATTAAAATTTTATTTTTAATTAGAAAGTATTACGAATTCAAAGATCCTGTAATCAAAAATCTTCATTACAAAGAACTAAATAAATTAGCTTAATCAGGAACTGTATTGAATAATATTTCTCACCAAATGTATAATAATTTAATACTCAAACGCTGAATAATTGGATGAAGGAATATTAGTAAAATTCTAATAATCTCTGAAATTACATTGTGAAAAGAATTATTTTATAAATAGTTATAGTAAAATGTACCAAAAAATATGTAATGTTTATCCAAAAAACACACTGCAACACACAAAGTTATATCCGAAACAACCCCAAGAGACGGTTTGAATCCTCTCCCCGTGAAACCTCTACCACTCGCCAAGCGATCTCCCATCAACATCACTAATCGACAACACCCATGCTTCATAAAGCCGTGATTATAAAAATATCGTGGTAATCCTACAGCTCAAAAACCCCAGCGTACTGACCATTGGTCAGTGACCAATCATCCTAAAATTTCAAAAATGACTCAACTCCCGCGATACTGACGACAAACTTTAACAAAAACCTCTATAATATTCAGCAAAGAGACCAACCTGGTCAATACACAAATCCAAACCTCAGACAAGGGTTCCATGCAAAACTGCAAATTTGCCTTTTTATACCAACAATTGATAACCGCATCAACTCCCAAACAAAACAATTTAAAATAGCCCAAAATAGCTTACAAATAGAGGTAACGACAGAGCATATTATATGAATATAACCCTTCGTAAGTTGAGAAATACAATGTTCAATGAACAAACCATCACAAACCGCAAACACCGACCAACATCATGAACGAAACCGATTCAAAGCACTCTACCACAAATATCAAAGAAAATTTATTACAATACGGCTCCACCATATCCTCGCCGCCTCTGTGTAAATTGATCACACAAATGAAATCAATAAAAAAGCGAAAAACAAGGAAAACAACAACTAAATCTATGATTTGATCTTTTGTTTTTTGTGTCTTTTCATATCGAAAAACATTTACACACACAAGCACAAAAAGTAAATACCTATATGCATATAACAAATATATAATAATTATGTAATGAATATACCCTACCGGAAAATGTCCATCAACCCTCAAACACAGTAACGCAAAAACTCTCACAAACATACGAATTACATAAATTTTTGATTTAGGCTGCGGGCCAATACTCGAGTAAATCGTTTACTCTTGTAAAAATCGGATTTAGAACAGATTTTTCGATCTTGCCATAGAGTTTTTGAAAAATAAATGAATTTACCGAAAAATTTACTTAAAATTGACTTTTACCCGACTATTGGCCCGCAGCCTTAGTATTGAAAAATCTTCAAATTTTATTTGATTGTATGTGACTGAATTTTTTGTAAGTCAAGCAATTGATGACAACATAAGTGAACTTTTCGATGAAATTCTGGTCAAAAGGTATGTTGCGATTATTTTTCTCTCCGTGAGAAATTAAAATTATGTATTGGGTGTTCTACTGAATCAACTAATGAACTTGTTAATAAAATTCATTAGTGGAGAGGCTATTATTACTTTTCTAACGGTAAAATCTAATTTCACTGAGAGAAACCATTTAATTTTCTAACTTGTATAAACATGTTACTCTAGTAAAAATTGTAGAAGTGATTAAACACACAATTTTAATTTTCTTGGGCAATTCGTTTAATTATGGGATGTTATTTTAATAACATAAGAAAATAAAAGTAATTCAATATGTGTACCTGCACTAAAAGTGACTTACAAAGTGAAGACGTGTTTTATTAAATAGTTAAAACATAAAATATTAATCACAAATCATAAAGAACCATTGAAAATGCCCCTTAATAGATTATAGCACAGTACTTACATGAATTTCCGTAAGAACTGCCTTATTACTATCTCAATGACTTCTTTACAAAAATCGTGTATGAATTCATTGATGCGTTATACAGCAAAATACTTATAAACATCCTTCATTAGATCACGTAAAACTACATTAAATATATAAATGACTTTAGTCCCATGCACAGAATAAAGTTCATTTGAGACTTCATTGAATGAGTCATGGTGAACTCATCAATGAGCTCATCGATTCCCTTCCAGTAGGGTAAATAAAATGAAAACAAAAACTGCCCTGTTGTTCAGTGGTTATTGAAATGTATATCCCGCAGGCTAAACACCTCCAAAACTAATCTCCATGTAAAATATATAATGTATAAGTAAATATATATGTTTATCAAACAAAACGTAGAATTCAAAATTACCGAAAAAAAACGATAAATAATCATAGCAAAACAACAACAAAAATTGTAAAGCGAGTGTAACAAAAACAGAACAACGGCATTAAAAATCCCTTTCTCGCGCAAACTGTACCCGAATGACCCACTAGATGAAAATACTAGTACTCTACACCTTTATGAGTTACAAAATACAGTTAAAAAGGTTGATATACTTAAAATTTATTTGGAAAAGTATGTAGAATAATTAAAATATGTATAAAACAATGAATAAATGAACAACACTTATCTTATGCATCCTTTGGAATCAAAAAAGTCATACGTATTAAAGGTTTACATATAACGCGTTTGATGCATTCAAGCAACGGTATTAAAATATGTACAGATAAGTGCAAATTGTTACGTACATATTCTACATCAATGCAAGCATACCACACACAAATTTATATAAATATACAATATGTACAACTTTTCACTTTACTTATCAATTTACACAAATTATTATTATTATTTATTTATTTGTTTAACACATATATAATTCTTAGTTATTTAATAGTTAACTACAACAAATTTAAATTAAATTATTTATTTATTTTGAGGAGAAACAAAAACACGTCTTTCCTTGACGACGATCAATCAATCGCCCACCGAATTATCCGTGGCTTCTAAATGCTGATAAATTACTGCTAATAAATGTTACGGCTCCCTGAATTAAAAAAGGCTGGCTTAAAATTGTGTTTTTTCGGACTTAAAACCAGCATTTTTATTTCATTTTAAAATTGACTTAAAATCTGTAATAAAAATGAAATAAAAAAAGTTGACTTTATTAATGCATATCATAAGTCATTTTGAAAATGATTTAGAAGCATGTTTATAAGTGACATAAAATATGTATTTTTAAGTCATTTTGAAAATGAAATAAGATGTGTATTTAAGATCGAAATAAAACGTAAAAGGTATAATAGTAAAAGCCCGATTATCCGGCATCTTAGTAACCAGAACACTCAGTTAACCAGAATTTTAATGTTAAGGAATGTTTTTTGCTTTTTTTTCTTTTTTTTTCTCTTTTATGTGCATTTTTTAATTCATTTTGAAATTTGCAATTGTTTTTTGCATATTTTCATTGTTGAAAGCATTAGTTGAAAATTTGGAATGGCTTTAATTTTCTTACTATAGTAAAAGCCTGAATTGAATTTTCATCATCAATTACAATAGGTGATGTTAATAAAACACAACTAAGACCCTCTGATTGAGTGCAGAATTCAGCACTGACCCACCATCCATGTCAATGTACAGGTTGACATGGAGCTTGCAATGTGCAGGTGGGATACTGCAGTTGTGTAAATAGGTGAATGTGTTAATGATGTGGCGTGAATGCGTGGTATCACAATGGGCCAAAAATGGCCTAAGTGTCAACCACTGAAACCTAACCTAACCTAAAAGCCTGATTATCCGGCATCCAATTAAACGGAACACTTAGTTATCCGGAATTTTAATTTTTTACATTTTGAAATTTTCAATTGTTTTTTGCATATTTTCATTATAAAAATATTATGGGGCATTTACTTACAAGTATAAAATTGTTTTCTTCTACAAATTTTGCAAGTAAATAAGAAAGATCCGCTATATAAAAATATGCAATATGCCAGAAAGAAATAAACATATATAGTAATGGCATAATTTTTTTTATAGGATCATTATTAATTTATTTTTAATGAATTCAAATGCGAAATTTACATTTTTATCTATGGTATCTGTTTTTATTATGAATCCTCAACATTTATATATACGAAATAATTTTTTTTTCGTTAATTTTAAAAATGTTGCCATAAAAATAATCGGATCGAATATATTTTATGGCAACATTTATTTTTATGGCAACATTTTATAGTGGTTTTTATCTTAAAAATCTTCTGCAAAATTTTGTTGCGATATATTTCTTTTCTTGTCTCTCATGTGCAAAAAGTCAATGTTATACCTTTCTCATTTTGCAGAAGAAAAATGTTTGTCGCATGTAAACGCCCCATTAGTTGAAAATTTGGAATGATTTTAATTTTCATATTATAGTAAAAGCCCGATTATCGACATCCAATTAACCGGAACACTCAGTCAACCTGAAATTTAATTTTTAGGATTTTTTTTTGCTTTTTCTCTCTTTTTTTCTCTTTCACATGCATTTTGTATTTCATTTTGAAATTTGCAATTGTTGTTTGTACATTTTTATTAATGAACGCATTAATTGAAAATTTGAAATGGCTTTAATTTTCATATTTCAGTAAAATCCCAATTATCGGCATCCAATTAACCGGGACACTCAGTTAACCTGAATTTTAATTTTTAGATTTTTTTGGTTTTTTTTCAAGAGAAAAAAGCCTAAAAATTAAATTTCCGGTTGACTGAGTGTTCCGGTTAATTGTGTTACGACTGTGTTGTCGTCAACAATACCAATTTTTTGTGGAATGAATATTCCTTTTATTGAGTACACCCCCACCTGTGGTAAATGTTTGCGTATTCTTCTTAGGTGTGTCTCTTTGCCCATTAATGGTAGTGTGCGCGGCCTTGTTCAGTTTTGTTTCCTTTTATAAAAACGGCCCTGTTATGAGAAGAATGACGAGAGACCGAGGCCAATGCACATCGAGTGTGTGTAAAGCAAAACATTCCATAAGAATGTTTTTCTTATTAATTCGCATTGATGTAAACGAGAAACAGAGAAGAAAGACAATTCTTCTGGAATGTTTTGCGCGTCGTTTGTGCGGCGTAAGAGTTTGTTTTTGTTTTTTAGTCGAGTCTGGTTTTGAAATTTGAAAAGAAATAGTCTAGTTTTGGTTTTTATATAAAGAAGAGTCGCATTTTGGATTTTTGTTTTTTTTTGGTACTTTAAAATTGTATAAATCGTATAGTGAATATAATTACTCATTGTAAAAAAACAAATTATAAATAATAATTAATAAAGATAAACTTAAACAGAAAAAAAAAATCTTCTATAGATATACCCGGTTTTTTTAGCAATACGAATTTAAGTGCAATTATTGGATATATAAACTTCCTTTTGTGACAATAAATATTACCTGTATCTGTGATTGAGTGTAGATAAATCGAGTACAATTTTGTCACCAAATGCCAGTGATTTTCAATAACCTAGCTAGCTCGTTCGAATAGCTTATAAAAGAAACTTAAGTACCGTACTATTAAGGGGTGGCCGTTCAAAACCATTCCGACTCTACGCGTAAGGTGAGCCAACGCCCAACAAAGTGATTTACGGTTTTGGTGGAAAGACGTCTACACAACAAAAACAAAAACAAAATACACAGTTTTCAGCGGAAGCCCAACGTGTTTTTACGGGCAGCTACGGTATTGGTAAATTTTGGCTAGACACACGCCCAACGTACCACAGTTAAGGCGAAAGGTCGCCCAACGGTAAATTGAGTTTGGGTGAAACCACGCTCAGTATTATTAAATAATTTGGAAGAAGGACGCTCAACGTTTATTCTACGGGGTTACGGATAGAGCGTAAGGCCGTGCATCATCGGTATTGCCTCAAACGGGCAACATTCTACGGATCCGGCGGCCAGTTGAGGTCAGCCGTATTATTGGGAGTTACCGGCGGTTGAGCCGCACCGGTGGAAAGGGGTTTTGGCACGACCAAGCCGCAACGATCCGGGTGTGGCACCACCTGTGGCATGACGGCCGCGCAAGGCCGCAACAGTTCATTGTTTGTATTAATTAAGGTACATTTATTTAATTTTTTATTTTATTTCATTTTTTGTTATTTTTAAATTTTTTTTATTTTTCTTAAATTTTTTTAATTGTAATTTGTAATCGAGCGCCGGATAACGGTCGCGCGCTCGGTGTGCATTGCTCTCTCTCTCGCTTTTCTCTCTCGTTCTCTCCCTTTCTTTTCTTTTTTTTTATCGTGGGAAGTGTTATTTGATTTTTTTTTTTTGTTGTGTGTCTAAATTAAAAAAAAAAATGAATTATTAAAATTTCTCAGTTGGGTGTGATGGGGGAGGGACTTCTCCCTTCGTGTCGATGTAAGGTGGGCGGTCTCTTGGTGCCCGCACCCGGATTCGAAACGGGTGTTTACCACCGTGCGAGTTCGGGCGGATTCGCGCACCAGGGCACCTCTCTAACTTTATAATTTTTTTATTTAAATTTTTCTGCTGTTCGTTCCTCAGGTTCCAGCCGACAAATTTCGGCGGAACTCTGGTGTAAGCCAGGAACCACGCATGCCTCAATCCCCACGACCCATAGCACTTCTCCCTGAGAATGTAGCCGGCAAAAATCACCGTGGAGGCCTCTGAGTGCGCTTAGTGGAATCTGCAGGTTAGCAGTAGCCAGCCTGTAACAATTGGATGCCGGATAATCGGGCTTTTACTATAATAATTTGGTTGTACAAAATTTACCAAACAATTCTATATAGTTTTAAAATGTTAATTTTTAGTTTGAATGCGATATAATTTGAAACTAAATCGTTTCTAATACTATATAAGAGATTCATATTTGAAAGGTTTCGTTTCAATTTAAATAAAGGTGGTTTTTGTTATAAAATGTTTTGCCCGTTCTTACTGATGAAGCAGTGTTTTTGAATTAAAAATTTTATATTTAATTTTAAATTTAATTTTTTCGCTAAGTGTAGGAAAAACGTTTCTTGGCTTTTACACCTATTTCCCGTGCCGTTCCTTAATAAAACATATATTCTCCTAATATATGAAATAAATACCTTTCACCTGAAATATGTTTCATTAATATACGCGCACGGGAAATAGGTGAAAAAGGGAGCACAAACTAAAAATTAAGCGTGTAACGGAATTTTATTCACTTCCGTTATCAACCCAAATTTCATCATCAAATTTTAACACTCGGCATAACCTTCGAGGTGATACCTCAAATTTTACCAAAAGAAAAAACCATGCCGTATTTCGCATTGTTATTGTTTGTTTATGTTACTCAGATTACTGTATATATCCATGCAGTAAGTGAATTAACGTAAACCATAATAATATAATGCAACATTATCAATTTTTTTTATCGATGTGTTTTGAGGTAAATAGCATGAGAATGGACTTTGCTATTAGAAATACCTCCAATTGCACATTTCGATCAAGTTATATTTTTTGGATATAAGAAAATTTTAGCGAGTGCATTGGGTAATCAAAAACCAATGTCACGTTTTTGTACATTTTTTTTGCTTGCGTACATTTTTGATGAATGTACAACATTTTTTTTCAATAATTTAATATAAAAGGTGCAAAAATATTTGGTGGAGGTAGGAAGTCGATTGCAAACCTGCAAGTTGTTTAGAAGTTTTTTTTGGTCGGATTGTTTTCAAAAAAATAAATTATACTTAATTATAAAATTCAATTTCCGGAAAAGTAGTTTGTAAAATATTAAGAATAAATCAGTGTGCATTTTCCATTTTACTAATAATACAATATAATTTAATACAGAAACTTTGTGTGTTTTTTTTTTTATCTTTAATGGACCAGCAGTGAAATTTAGTGGAATAAGTGAATCTATTATATCCATAAACAAGAATAAAAATAATCTTATTGAATTGAGAGATTGTGCTAAACCTGAAAAAAAGGAGTTTGAGTTTTTGTGAATTGCTATAGCTATATCGGGCCTGTATATATATTATACGAAATAATAGTGGTTATTTAGCGGACATATAACAACACCAACCTGCAATAATTGCGTGCGTGTTATTTTGAGTTGGACCCACAGAGATATATTTTGGTAAGTATGGTGTTGATGTGTGATTAATAAACATTCCAATAGTGGCGAGGTACCTTAGTTGCTTCTAGCAAAGCTGAGTCTTGCTAGGAGCGAGGGCATCGAGAGTAACCCGGCCCATAGGCTGGACACCCTCTTTCTGCTAAGGACCTCCTCCACTTTCAATAGGCAACTAACCCTTAGTTTTTTTATTGTTAATACTACGTGTCTGTGCTTCTTAAGGTAATTATGTTACCCTAAGAAGCCAGAAATAACAACCATGGGTGAAAACCCATTCCCTAAATATGTTTAGGATCCGCCAGTGTTGGGTCCGATGACCTCTTTTCTTTTTTTTGATCAAAATTTTAGATGGTAAATTTTAGGCCATCTTCCCTAAGTTAATATGATTGTGCGGTAATCTAGGTCCCTTATTTCACCTAACCCCAAAAACCCACGACCACATCTCCTACCAGGCTGAGCTGCGGGAAACCAAGCCGCACATGGGGTTAGGGCATGAAATGGGGACAATTTCTTTAACGATAGGGTATACTGTCGTAAGACAGTAAACTTCTTTTCGTTACAGTGGCGCCCAAAGGGGGCCATAATTCGGCCCAAAAATTTTGGTAATAAATACCACCATTAGTCTATTAAATTCAATTGAGGATTCCCTCACATTCTCGTCTAAGTAGTCGACATTACTTAAACCGACACTCGTGGTAGTAATAGGAATTTAAGAATTCATCTAATATGGTAGAAGGCTGGAGCATGCGGTGATAACCGAACTCAGACAATAATTCAGTTGTACGGTTTTCTGTACCATGTACAACCAACAGTTTATGCTTTGCGTTATCAGTAAGTTAGAATGATGCGGTCCCTGAGGTAATGGGCATATCCCTTTCCTGCCGAGCGGTTATCGGGTGGTATAAAGGGCTGCTCATTTCTCAGATCGGTCATTCCGTATCCTGGCTCGTAAAGCTGAACTGCACTACATTTTATTTTTCCTCTGTTAAATGCTTATGGCTACCGGTAAGAAATTATCACGAGCCGTAAGATATATTTTTATTTTAAAATATGGATTTCCAAGCAGCGGTGTATAGTTAGGTTATTGCGAAAATTCCACTTTGTGTTGTTTATTTAAATTTGTCATCCTTCGGGATGGGTTTTGCAAGTCCTCCCATAGTTAGTTTTAGGCGCGTTCAGGGTATAATGTGTTTAGCTGTCCAATCCGGTGTTCTATCAGTGAACGGATATTGATGAGGTTTTAGGACATAAGTTAAACATTATTATATCTCACACTGCGGAAATCCTTGGTGATAACCGGCGAGTTATCATCCCCAATAGACAGCCATAGCAGCCGAGGTTCGAGTGTCTGAAAAGACCTCAGCAACATTGGTTGACTTACATGGGAACGTTCTGTCACCCTCGCAGGTGAGCTCCTCTGCTGAGTTCAGGGTAAGACTGCCAGCTGCGGATACGGGGGCAAGAATTTTGCCATGGCCTATTGGGTACCTTTAGTGTTATCTGTTTTCAAGTTCACCATAGCAGCGAGGATCACCTTGTATGTCAGGTTTAGACTACCGTTGCATCATTGGGAACAAGGAAACAGTATCATCAAAATTTCAATTTCAATTCCTTTATCCTATCCTTATTTTGATCCAAGTTGGCGGAATTTATTCATTGTAGGGGATATTACCCATGGTTGTTTTTAGTTCATTTAATTTAAAAAAAAAAATTTTTAATGTTTTTATTTAGTTTAGGTTAATTTTTGTTTTTAGATTAGGTTCATTTAGGTTAGCAAATTTAATTTTAAATAATGATATATCCGAGTCATTTAAGTAAAGATGAATTGGCGGTAGAGTGTGAATTAAGAGGTATTGACACAGATGATCGTGAGCAAGCAATAATCGCTCTTGAAGAAGCTTTTAAACAAGAGCGCGGAAGCATTCTAGGTACTCCGCTATTCGCACATAGGGCAGCTGCAGAATGTCCACTTCAAGAAGCGATTACGTGTTTTGAGAAGTTGGAGGGGGTTCGAAGATTACTTAGAACCTGGATATGGGGTGGTTTAACCGTAGACGAGCTGAAACCAGTTTACTACACCAAACTATTTCACATCTTGGGTCGAATTGACCGAAGCCCTGATTCCGAAGTATTTGATGATACAACCGGTGAGATGAAGCGATGCTGGTATACATTAAGAGATATCGGATGGTCTTTAATAGGACACGATATTACACTGCAGGAGGCCGATAATCAGTTAAACAAATTACTGGTGGTATCACACGAAACCAAAGTTCTACTAGGGATTCGTGATGATGCGCAAGATCAGCAGACGAATGTGCTGATGCAACCAAATAATACATCAACTGATTCAGCAGCACGTGCGTACTACACCAATGAACGCACACAGCAACAACATCTCAGGCTATTACGAAAACTGCACAAGAAGCAGTGCCTGTCAAATGAACAAATAGTAGCTTCACCACCAGCAACACGAATATCTCAGACAAATAGTCCATCAAATAAATCATTACCGAGTTGCGCACAAGCATTAGATGGTTATCGGGTAGTTAAGAACAAAATTAGTACGACACTATCGCTACAAACATCACAAGAAACGTTACAATCAACGTTAAGTTCAAATGGTGGATGTGGTGGTACTAACATAACCTTAAATAGCTCGCAATCAATCCGCATCTTAGAAGAAGATGAAATTCTCTCGGGAGATGTAATTGATCAAATTGTTGAACAGCAGATGGTACGCCGATTACCTGATGAAAAATTATCTCAAGACTCTGAATATGTATCGTTGCCTACATCACCGCAAGAAATTGGCAATGACACAAAATTAGATAATAGTTATGCACCGCAAAAGACGATCGAGAACAGGAAGAACAGGTGTGTAAATAACCGTCTTAATACGCTATCTCCAAAAAATAAATCATCAAGTTTAGCATCCCTATCAACTAATAGGATTTCAGAATTTAAAGTTAGAAGTTTATCTATCAAATTAAGAAATAGGGTGAAAACCAGAGTCTCTAAAAACAGAAAAAGTTCGCCTCGCAGAAAGGTGAAAAGGTGTAAAACACGCAGACCATTGCTACATAGAGACCACAAGAAGAAATTTAGAATCGTACGAACATCGAGGCGATTCATAATTCAATGTATTGACACCAACAAAATGCATTGTAAGACCAAATGTGATCATGGGGAGTTTGCGAGATTAACTCTTACAAACGTGTACAAAGAGTGTTTTAGCAGGAAGTCCCTAGCCAAGATTTTCCATCGAAATTGGAAGCGCCGCCGGAGAAAACGTTGACAGGTGCATCTTCCATTTTCCCATTAGACCATCTATGTAAGTTCGGGCATTTACGTAGGTGATGTAATGGTAAAATGAAGGCTGGTATATCGCGCGCGATATTATGAATATATACCAGCATCGCTAGTTAAGGTAAAAATTAAGATTAGGGAGGTATAATATTAAGTTTAGTCTAAAGAAGAGATGAGGTTGGCTCAACCCCATCCAGATAAGATAGCAATGTGGGATTGAGGGAGCGCCATCTCTTATATAAGATAGTTGATAGGTTATGTTAAAAGTTCAAAAAAAAAATAGTAAATTATTGGTTAGAGAATCTAAGAAAAATGTTTACAATAAGGCTGTCACTGGAATTTTAGAGTCGTGTATATCAATTTTTAAGAACAACAGGAACCAGCAGACCAGGAGAAGTGTGCACCAAATTTACCAACGGCTGGACCATCGAAACGCACTAATATCACACTGCTCAAAAACATCACGAATCACAGCAACTAAAGCAACCACACCAGTGATAACAAGTGAAATATTGATGACATGTTAACACTTCATTATAATTCGAATCTATAATATCCGGACTCCATGGCTACCAAAGACTGCAGTCATAAATCACCTTTGCACAGCTACACACCGAGATGTAATATTCACTTTTGGATGACGAGCAACATCTATGATCCAATTTTGAACGTGGGACCAGTCTTTAAAGCGAACAGGAGGACAATGGTGGTGCAACGTCCAAAATAACGCGGATGTAAACTAAATAAAACCGTCAAAAGCTCCAGAGGGGGACAACTGTTAAGATATCAAAAAGCAGTTCCAATAAAGAAGGCAAACATATGAAGTCTGACTAAAATATGATGCTGTCTACTTGGGAGATGAAGTAAAACTACATAAACAAAGCAAATAATGTCGTGTTTATGGACGACTGAAGCTTAACAAAAAAGGCGTTATATATTTGAGCACACACCATTAATACAGGCAACCAGTATCATCAAATTCGCACTATCCAGTCTTGATGTCCCAGGAACCATAACAGCATCTGTAAGGTCACGTGAGCCGATCTCGCTAAGCGTCATAAAAGCATCAGAACCATCAACATCTTTGTTATTGCAAGTAAAGTCATACCAGTGCGCTAACGCTACTGCGCTGCGCCAAGCTAAGAATCGGGCCAAGAGGCAACATTAAACAATCGGATGTCAAGGGTATGTGTGATGTTTCCGTGCGTATTCAGCCAAGGGATAACCATCAAGAGATCCGCATTGGTAGTAACTTCGAAGCCTGCTGCTTGATAAACAACGTCTAAATAATTGATATACGTTAGAAGTTGGTTCGTTTAAATAATAAATAAAAAAAACATTATTTGTTGATTGAACCCATTGCTCAGCATCAGCCAAAATATGTAAATTCGTTGAAACAAAAATTTTTTTTTTTAAATCTTCAAAATTATTAGGAAATAATTCATGTAGGTATATAATAGTAGCCCATAGCATTTAGATTTATTAATTCGGTAGTAATAACTAGTTTAAGTGCCCGGCTCTGAGACTTACTCAGGGTGTGGGGCGTCCGCCACGTTGGACTATCTAAATACTGATTCCTTAAACCTCGTCCTTTCTAAATAGAGTATGAGATCTCTTTTCTTCTCAGGGTTTGGGTTTTCCCCACGCTGTAACGGAATTTTATTCACTTCCGTTATCAACCCAAATTTCATCATCAAATTTTAACACTCGGCATAACCTTCGAGGTGATACCTCAAATTTTACCAAAAGAAAAAACCATGCCGTATTTCGCATTGTTATTGTTTGTTTATGTTACTCAGATTACTGTATATATCCATGCAGTAAGTGAATTAACGTAAACCATAATAATATAATGCAACATTATCAATTTTTTTTATCGATGTGTTTTGAGGTAAATAGCATGAGAATGGACTTTGCTATTAGAAATACCTCCAATTGCACATTTCGATCAAGTTATATTTTTTGGATATAAGAAAATTTTAGCGAGTGCATTGGGTAATCAAAAACCAATGTCACGTTTTTGTACATTTTTTTTGCTTGCGTACATTTTTGATGAATGTACAACATTTTTTTTCAATAATTTAATATAAAAGGTGCAAAAATATTTGGTGGAGGTAGGAAGTCGATTGCAAACCTGCAAGTTGTTTAGAAGTTTTTTTTGGTCGGATTGTTTTCAAAAAAATAAATTATACTTAATTATAAAATTCAATTTCCGGAAAAGTAGTTTGTAAAATATTAAGAATAAATCAGTGTGCATTTTCCATTTTACTAATAATACAATATAATTTAATACAGAAACTTTGTGTGTTTTTTTTTTTATCTTTAATGGACCAGCAGTGAAATTTAGTGGAATAAGTGAATCTATTATATCCATAAACAAGAATAAAAATAATCTTATTGAATTGAGAGATTGTGCTAAACCTGAAAAAAAGGAGTTTGAGTTTTTGTGAATTGCTATAGCTATATCGGGCCTGTATATATATTATACGAAATAATAGTGGTTATTTAGCGGACATATAACAACACCAACCTGCAATAATTGCGTGCGTGTTATTTTGAGTTGGACCCACAGAGATATATTTTGGTAAGTATGGTGTTGATGTGTGATTAATAAACATTCCAATAGTGGCGAGGTACCTTAGTTGCTTCTAGCAAAGCTGAGTCTTGCTAGGAGCGAGGGCATCGAGAGTAACCCGGCCCATAGGCTGGACACCCTCTTTCTGCTAAGGACCTCCTCCACTTTCAATAGGCAACTAACCCTTAGTTTTTTTATTGTTAATACTACGTGTCTGTGCTTCTTAAGGTAATTATGTTACCCTAAGAAGCCAGAAATAACAACCATGGGTGAAAACCCATTCCCTAAATATGTTTAGGATCCGCCAGTGTTGGGTCCGATGACCTCTTTTCTTTTTTTTGATCAAAATTTTAGATGGTAAATTTTAGGCCATCTTCCCTAAGTTAATATGATTGTGCGGTAATCTAGGTCCCTTATTTCACCTAACCCCAAAAACCCACGACCACATCCCCTACCAGGCTGAGCTGCGGGAAACCAAGCCGCACATGGGGTTAGGGCATGAAATGGGGACAATTTCTTTAACGATAGGGTATACTGTCGTAAGACAGTAAACTTCTTTTCGTTACAAGCGTATTAATATATAAAATGTAAATTTTATGTATATAATGTGAAATAAAATATGCCTTTTCTAAGTCTTTTTGAAAATGAATTAAAAAATATATTAAAAATAAAAATAATAAGTAAAATGACATAAAATATGCCTTTCTTGTGTCATTTTAAAATTAAATTTGTTTTTGTAAAACACCTTTGTCAAGTCAAAAAATTTGTTAAAAGTATGACTTAAAAAATGTCCCATTTTTTCATATAAAAACACATTTCTTAAGTCCACCTTTTTAATTTCAGCCGTTTTTAATTCAGGGAGTCGAATTTATGTAAGCACGAAAAGTAAGTTGCGGGAATGAAATATAGATGAAAAATTTGAAAAAATAAAACTTCGTACGCTAAGCAGTAATCCGCTAGTACTACAACGTCATTCGTCGCGTCCTGACTGAAGACTGATTTTTTCAAACCAATAATCTCATCCGTCATTGCTCGCATAGTTTCGAATTTCATAGCTTCAAGTGTGCGATTATTTATTTAAAACCTATATATTACAAACCGGAGCTCGCATTGCATAGCATAGTTTAGCTCAGCTAAAATATGCAATGTGGGCTGCAAGTGCGCTTCAAGCTTGGTTTGTTAGCTAAAAGTTAATAATATTTTATTATTGACCACTGGTTTATAATGAAATTCAATCATTAAATTGTATTCCTTCTCTAAAATTATTTCCAATTCTTGGGTTTGTAAAATCGAACAAGTGCTTTGCTTATCAAATTTACTTACACTTACACACCACGCTTGAGAATACAACCCTCGATCGAAACTTCGGCCAAATATGGCGGAATAATAATTTATTAAATTAAATTAATTCAAATTTAAATAATTAATAAATTTTAAAAATAATATTTCAGTAATAGTTATTCGAACTATACTAAAACAGAAATTATCGAAACGTTATAGAACCAACGCAGGTTGCGCAACGCGATGAATGAAGCATTCGGACATATATTGATTACATGTGACGTTCTTGCTCTCAAAACTTATTTTGCTGAAAATGGTGGCGTTTATCAAGGTACCAAACAATAAGTTTTAAAATTTCAAATAAAAAGCACTCCTCTAATTACATCCTCAAAAAAACGGACTCTTAATTAAGGATGCTCGCTCGTGCTTTAGATGAAAAAATGTATTGCTAATTACTTTTATCAAACGATATACATACCACATTTTAAATTTTATAAAATTACAGAAATCATTTGATTTGTTCACAATTATTATTAGCAAAAGACCCTGCAGCCTCTCACGTGTATTTTTGTACGTACATTCTACATTAATTGTACATATATGTAAACAGACAGTTTTATTCCATTTCCATATTTTACTATACTACTGTACCTAATCAGATCTATACATACGTGAATCTATATACTGTACCACGTATACAAATAGTTATATGTCAACTTCAAACGTGACTTAATTTAACTAAATATAATATGCAAAACCATAATTTACCATAAATCACGAAAAAAAACTGTAACAAGTATAAATATTAAATACTTTTATATAACATACGAGTACAAAGCCCCAAGTATTATGTAAGTCTATTTTATAGTATTAAACAGGCGGATATATAGAAATACATATACTATACATATAGCTATACATTGTGTTCCATGCAGCACTGGCATATCATCCTATATGTATGAACATACAAACACACAATAATTGAAATTTCATGAACTTTGACGACAAAATAAAAATAAATTTTCATTCAAAAATAATAACCAAAAATTTTCAATATATACCACAATAAAAAAATAAAATAAAAAGCTCAAAACCTAAAATGATGTCTTCCCATTTTTTGTATGCTTTTATACCACACATTTTCGTCTTGATGTTAAATAAAAATATAAAATATATTTTTTTTCCCTTTTTTGATATTGTGAGTCTTGAAATATTTAGGTCAATAACTCTATAAACTATTTCATATACATATTACGTCTTTTATGTACATAAAATATGATACATATAACAATGAAAATGACATTGTTATGGTGGTTGAATATTGATTTTCCCGTTTTTCCCACACAAACTTTTTTACTTTTCATTTTTTCGTTTTGCGATAAAAATATTTAAAATCTGATCGTTGGTAATTTGTACGACAAATGAATAAATTTTTTTTTTCTCGTATCTTTACTGTGCAAAAAAAAATAAATTATCAATATTAAAATTGATAAGAAAATTATCTCTCTGTGTTATATCAATTTACCAATATCTTTGTTAAACTTATCTAAACGTACAGTGTATACGGGGGAATGGAAAAAATACTTATGGGAATATCATAACAATATCAAAATCTCAAAGAACTTAGATAACTGACATAAGAAATTTTATATTAGAGATACTGTAACACAGACGAGATGGAATCGATTGTTTGCAAAATTTTAATTTAAAAATCTAGGAATTTTTTGTATTCAAAGCAAAAGCATATCTCTGTATGTGCACATGAATACGAGTAGATATAAATAGCTGGGCCAATGATCTTACTCTATTTGATATTTCATATATACGACATATGAAATTTTTCTATATAATTTATTGATTTGACATTTTCATAAGAAGACATCATTAAAGATTTTTGTTGTTGTTGTTGTTGCTGCTGTTAAACATATTCAATTTGTGAATGACAAGGGAAAATCCTATTTGACAAATTGGTTTTTATTTTTAGGATAATAGCCATATATGTCTGTATGTATGTATATGTGCTTTGAATAGAAAGACCATACCAAATAATTTAATTCCCAATTTAAAAATTTTTGATTTTGCTATCTGCGGACATTTTACATAATAATGAAATATAATTTAAAAGTTAGGTTTGTTCGCATGACCATAAATCTTGGTAACGTGAAGTTTCCGACAAATTGATAAAAAAAACCAAACAAAGGTTGTATATAAATAAATATCCTTATTAAATGTGACGGTCAATGACTAAGCATTACAGAGATGTATATGCTTAACAGTATATGGAATCATGCTATTTGGACGTTTCTTTATGCTTTCTATGGGCACCAACATAATTATGCGGTTGGACAACAATATATACAATTTTGAAGTGAAACTTCTTCAGCAATATGTTGGAAATTTTCGTGAAAAAATGAAAGGTTAATAATAGGCTCATCTCATCACTCTTTGGTTTTGTAATTTTCGGTTCCCCGAATATTAAAACAAAAATCACTAAAAAACAGTCCATGCACAAACTAATGTGCCAAATAAATTCTATTACTTGATCGTACGACTTAACGATTGATACAAAAATGTTTTTGTATGAAGAATTTAGAATTATCTTGGTACAAAGTGTGATTATTACAAAATAAAAAAATTGCTTTGGTACGATCGATCTAGCAAAGCAAACGTGCGATTTTTTTGACACAATCGTTATTTGTATTAGTTTATGCATGGATTCCACAATGAAACAAATTTTTACACTAAAAAATACTAGGAAAATTTATAGTCTTAATAGAGACAGATTGGGGGCAAGGTTAGGTTAGGTTAGGTTAGAGTGGCTGCTATCGCACACTTAGGCCAATAATGGCCCATTGTGATACCACAGGATCCAATCTCCCCTTACTCCCGCTGAAACCAACCAGAGCTACTGATGTAGCGTAAAATATCTCGCACCCCAAAGTCCGCGAGTTCAGAAAGGCTGTCCATGTTGTACACACCCAAGTACCTATGTCTTTTGTAGGATAGTGCTGGACACGAGCATAGGAAGTGAACTAACGTCTCTTCCTCCTCTTCGTCCATACAACTTCTACAAAAGTCATTCGTCTCTAGACCCAGCCTTCTCGCATGTTCCCCAAAAAGGCAGTGTCCTGTCAGTATCCCTACGACCAATCCTAAATCTCGTTTTCCCAGGGATATAAGTGCCTTGGAGCGCCGCAGGTCCAGTTTTGGCCAAACCTGTTTTGCTACCCTGCACGTGAGAGTGTTGGTCCACCTCTCATCTGTCAAGGCGATTGCCTTTTTACTGAGCGTCAATTTAAGCGCTGCTATAGGCCTCCCCAGACCTGCCCTTTCCGGTTGCATCTGGAGAGTCGTACCGTACCTAGCTAGTTCGTCTGCCCTGCAGTTTCCCGTGACGTCCGAGTGACCAGGGACCCAGATTATCTGGATACTGAAATACTCGCTCATCTCATTAAGAGATGATCGGCAATCCAGCGCCACCCGTGACTTCAGAGAAACCGCCTCTAGTGACCTGAGTGCCGCTTGACTGTCCACATAAATCGCGATATCCCTAACAGATACCACGTTATGCTTCAACCATGTCACGACTTCCCCTATCGCCACCACTTCAGCCTGGTACACGCTGCAGTAGTCAGGGAGACGAACAGAAATATTAACATTAAGCTTCTCACAGAAGACTCCGGCTCCTACTTTGCCGTCTAGCTTAGAGCCGTCCGTGAAAAATTGCAGTGCCTCGTTTTCCAGTATTGATCCGTTCCTCCAGGATTCCCTAGAAGGACAGATGATCCGGAAACCTATATCGAAGCACAACGTTGGTTTAATATAATCTAGATTCACCAGTTCTTCCCCTAGTGATCTAACTATCGTCGAGTGTCCCGCCTGAAGACACTTCCACTGAGAGACAGCCGAGAGCCTTGTAGCCACATTGGCTGCCATCTGCTTACCAAAAAATTCGATTGGAATAAGATGGAACATAACCTCTAAAGCGCGTGTAGGTGTTGTCCTAAGCGCCCCGCTTATAAGCATACAGGCCGTTCTTTGCACCTTCTCCAACATCCTTATATAGGTTACCTTTTCCAGAGCTGGCCACCACACGCCCACCCCGTACATCAGCACAGGCCTTACCACTGCGGTATAGAGCCAGTGTACCAGCTCTGGTTTCAAACCCCATTTCTTCCCTATGGCGTTTCTACACGAGTAAATGGCTACATTAGCCTTATTCACCCTTTCTACAATGTTAGGCTTCCAGCTGAGCTTACTGTCCAAGATTATGCCCAAAAATCTCGCTCTGTCAGCAAAAGCCAGTCTAATGCCGTTCACGGTAGGAGGGCTAACTACCGGAATTTTATATTTCTTAGTAAATAGTACCAGCTCTGTCTTGGAGGGGTTGATCCCTAATCCACATTTGCTGGCCCATTTCGTAACGATCAGGAGTGCATTCTGCATAACATCCCTAATCGTATCCAGATATTTGCCTGAGACAGCTATTGCTACATCATCTGCATACGCTACAACCCCTATACCCTCTTTCTCCAGTTCCAACAGCAATCCATTCACCACTGCACTCCAAAGAAAGGGGGACATTACATAACCTAAAAAAGATTGGGGGCAACATAACCTAAAAAATTTAAGACACAAAATTTTCAAAAATCAATTTTACCCTACAATTAACGTGTTGTACGTAGCGGCACAAAAGAATGATCCCACATTTCATTTTTCGCTTGACATTCCACTTTAATAATCACGTGCGAAAAATATTTCTCATTACGGTGGTGTGTTAAAAATGTTGCCATAAAAAGTATTGAGTTTCATACTTTTTATGGCAACATTTACGCCACTTACTCTATTATTTTGCCAGTAAATTTTACTAATTTTTTTTACATAGGCTGTTTTCCAAAAATTGTATGGTGCCACACACTTATAGGACTGACGATTTTTGAATACAATTAACGCTTTTTAAATATCTTATAGAGCCGGACATCCTATAACGAAAACTATTTTTAACGATCTCATCTAACTAAAAATAATCTTTTTTTAAAAATTCAACCATAAAACTCTATGGACATTTTGTTAAAATTACAAATTTAGAGTAGATCCTGACTTACTCAAAATAAGTTTCCGACAGGATGGCCGGCGTTTAGGTGCACCATAGGAAAATTCTAGGTATCTCATTATATACGATAATTTTTTATAGAATATTTAAAAATTGTCAATCCTAAGTGACTGGGACCATTGAGTTTTAAATAATTGGAGTTAGTTACGATTAATTCTAACAGAAAATAAGTCATTTTAAAAAGTTCTATGGTCCAACGAGCTTAACATTGGCGATTTTTAAATATTCTATTCCATCGTATTTAAATTTTCTTGATTGTCAAACGCCGGCCATCCTGACGATCTAAACTAACTGAAAATAAATCATTTTAAGAAAATTCAATCCTAAGTACAAAGAATTTTGTTAAAATTAGTAAAATCAGCAGTAAAAAAAAACAAAATTCATACTTTACGTTATGTACGTATTGTACCGCATTCTATTTTACTGAATTGTGGTCCGTTAAGTCGAGGTTTTACTGTATGTATTGTATATACCTGAATAAATCTATATACTGCAGATGCCTATCATTAAAAATGTATATTAATTTGTCAGTTTGCATTTCGCACAGCATTCCAAAATATACATTGGTATATGTACCTTGAGTGCAAAAATCGCACATTGCTCAATTTTCCACAAAACCCAAGTATAACAAGACGTTACCGCAAATTTAATAAAATAAAAATATTCATTTTAAACCTAAATTTTTATTTTGCTCTGTAACATTTGGATGCCGCCATCTTTTTCTTCTAACATTTTCAGATATAGCCTTTTACATTCATGCACAACCTCACTCCCGCCATTTTGTTTTTTGTCTTTTCTACACATACATGTATACAATTCTCCTTTATTGAGTTTCGTCCAGTTTCGAATAATCGCGACTCTTTTCATACAGGATCTTATTCTAAGTCGAAAGCAAAACTAAGTCAAAGTCGAAACTAAATATAAGTTTTTACTTCGAAAAATGGCAAAAAAGTCGGATTTTGTTATACTTGGGAAGTTCAAAAATATCAACAACAAAAAAATCCATTATTTGTTTCATTTTTTTTAATGCAGATTCAAAGTCTATTTCAATATTTATCTAGTGGTACCTTTTTTGTTTTTATACGTGCCATCAGACTGATTTTTGGGAACAAACATCTGAGGTACACGTTTTTGAGAATTTTGACAGCATGAAAATTAGGGGTAAACATCGAACTAAAACATCAAAATAAACTAGAAAAAAGAGTTTTATTAATAAGAAGTATTCCCTCCCCTGGCCCGAATGACAGGTTCCATTCGATGCTTCATTGATTTCATCAAAGTTTTCACAAAATATTGAGGTATCGCCAGCCGTTCCTCTACGATCGCATGTTGCAGCTCCTGGAGACCCTTTCAAGCAAAATCTCTGGCTCGAACCTTTCTTTTCAACTCGTCCCATAAATGTTCGATGGAATTGAGGACCGGGCTTCGAGCTGGCTACTCCATCCACAAGCACATCCGCCTCTTGAAGGTACTGGTATACTAAACAGAAAATGGTTACCAATAAACGACGACCGAAAAGTACGACTTACTCCTCGAGGACAATGTACCGTTGAGAATTCATTCCTCTTGATCGACAGCCAGTTTATTTGTATTAATTGAATCAATTGTGTTGGGATATGACAAGTTTCCCTTATCCAGATAGTTATTGGGTTCTAAGCGTGATAAAGCGTCCGCATTAGTATTTGAAGTGCCCTTTTTGTAATAAATTTTGTAATCTCTATACGTCTTATCAGGTATTTCGTCGCATTAAAGAGCCATATTGAGCCATACTTCCTTCCATAAAAATGTGGACGAAAATATTTTATACCTCAAACTATTGCTCCAACTATTGCTTTAACTAGTTCTTTTTCGATTGTGCTATAATTAATTTCAGTTTTTGACAGAGTTCTTGATGCGTATAAAACAGGTAAATCTTTTCCTACTTCACCTTTGCTCAAGATGTGACACCCAATGCATAATTTGATGTATCAGTTGTTAAGTTAAATTGTTTTGTGAATTCTGTACACTTCAGAATCGGTTCATTTCTCATTATTGTCAATAATTTTTTACAAGTTTCGAAACATTGTTCGTATTCTTTATCGATAATGATGTTGGATTTTTTCGTTGGTTGTGAAAAGTTTGGTAATTTTTGCAAAATCCTTAATAAATTTGTAACCTAGTAGTAACCTAGAAGTCCTAAGAAACTTTTTATTTCTTTTTGAGTTGATGGTATCTTGAAATTATTTATAACATTAATTTTTGATGGGTTTGGTTTGACTGCTTCCGGTGTTTTTATGTCTCCTAAAAATCCTACACTTTTTTGAACAAAAGTGTGTTTTTTCTAGTTGTGTTTTTAGATTTGCATTTCTCATTTTGACCTTGAATCAATGGTTGAGAAATATATGGCTTTGCCAAGTTTCTCCAAAATATTATTTATATTTGGGAGAGGGTATTTATCGTCTATAGTTTGAGAATTTAATTGTCTATAGTCTATAACTAAACACCATTTCTTATTTCCATCTGTGTATGGAAATTTTTATTTCTTCTTTTATAAGTGCCTTTTGACTTTCAGGATGTTTGTATTGTTTAACAAATACAGGTTTTTGTTTAACAAATACAAATTTATTTCGTGCTTTATCTGATTCGGGAAGGTCAAATTCTGATCCTCCTAATGGAAAATATCTTGATATTTTTACATAAATTGAGAATTTTTTGTTTTCCATCTGGATTCAGATATATTATTTTACTAAGCCTGCGGTCCAATTCGTGACTTATTTTGTGGAGACGGACTTATTTGAAAGTCTACAATAAGTCGCCTGTTGAATAGTTAATGGAAATTTGTTAAAATTATTTTGATGTGTTACCAGTTTGGGCGCAAGCCTCGCGTAAATGTCAAACAAGTCTACAATAAGTCTAGCCGACTGGAGATTTATTGTAGACTTTCAAATAAGTCAGTCTCCACAAAATAAATCACGAATTGGACCGCAGCCTAAATTGTTCATTTAATTTGTTCACTTTGATTGGTGTTATTAAAAATACTTCTTGTTAGTTTTTATTCGTTGTGTATATTCCTTCTTGTATATACACGTTTTCTTGGAGAATTATGGGTTTTGTGTAGAATTCCCCATTTTTTATATTTATTTCAATTTTCATTATTATTTTTTGTAGAGTTTCGTTATAAAAAGGTTTAATGCATGGCGTGACTTTATTATGTATTTGGAGAGAAAAAATTTGACCTTGAAGCGTTTTATTATTTAGTAATACATAGATTACCTTTGAGATTTTTGAGTGCTTCGTACCCTAATAAAGCATCGCAGAATTTTTGGAATTTAAGGAGGTATAACTCGATCGTTTGAGGTAATTCCCTGAATTTTGTATTGGTTTTTCATGTAATAGTAGTTGGTTTCAATAGACCTTTTACTTGAATGTTTGTTGGAATTTATTTGTTTTCATCTACATGATCGGGATTAAAATATTATTTGTTTGCTACATTTATTTTTGTGGTTCTTCCGAGGCTTGGATATAAAAATCCGCGTCGTCTACCTGAGTTTCAATATTAAAGTTTCTAGATGAACTTTCTTGTTTAATTTGAGGTTTAGGTAATCTTTGTTGGAAATTATTATTTTGTCGTATTTGATTTTTGGGGTTTATTATAATTTTGTTTTATTTCGTGCATTGTATTTGGATTGTTTCGTGTAGAAAATTGGAAATTATTTGGGTTATTCCATGTAGGAAATTGGAGGTTTCGTTGATAATTAGTTTCTTGGAAATTTTGTTGTTTTTGTCGAAATTTTGTATGTTCTAAAAATTTATAAAAGGATTTTTATTGCAATTAGTGGGATTTTTAGTTTTTGAATATTTTGCTCTTTTATTATAAAATCTCTGGTTTCTATTAGATTTTCAGATTGCCTTGCCCTAAGGCGACCTCCCATAATTGCTGCTTGAAAATTAGTAAAACAAATTTTTTGATATATTATTTAATTTTAATTGATTTGTCAGTAATATTGAGATATGTTGTATTCTATTGTATAAATATGGAGGTTCGATGTTTACATTAATTAATGAATATAATTCGAGTAATAAATTTGTTTCGTCCCTTTTATCGGCATATTTATCTATCAAATGTGTTTTAATTTGGTCCCTGTTATTTTATTCCTATTGTTATTTATGACTATTTTGTAATTTTCTTTGTTTTTAATTTTTATAGCTAATTTGTTACGACTGTGTTGTCTTTAACAAGACCAAATGCTCATTTTATGGATTACATCCCCATTTTTTGTAAATTTTTGTGTTTTTATTCTCCTCGGTTGTTTTGCGTCCGGGTTGTTTTGCGTCTGGGTTGTTTTGCGTCCGGGTTGGTTTAATGTCTAAACGCGATAAATGGTGGGTGGATTCCGGTGTTTTTTTTGTTTTGTTAGTAACTGAACGAAAATGGGAGAGAGCGAGAACAATGCGCATCGAGTGTGTGTGTAAAGCAAAACATTCCATAAGAATGTTTTTCTTATATGCCTCTCGTTTACATCAATGCGAATTGGTGTAAACGAGAAACAGAGAAGAAAGACAATTCTTCTGGAATGTTTTGCGCGTCGTATTCGGCGTAAGAATTTTTTTTCATTAGAGTTTTGGACTTTGGTTGTGATAAAGTCTAGTTTTGAATTTTATAAAAGGAGAGTCGAGTCTTGTTTTGGAATGGAAAACGAAAAAAAAGGTTTTTGTCAAGAGAATTTTTTTATTGAGTCGTGTTGGAATATTGAAAAGTCAAAAAAAAAACTAAAAACTTAAAAAAATTTATACATGTTGATGTGAAAATTTATACATTTTGGTGTCGTTTTGTGTGTTAGAAACAAAATAAAAATTCTGTGAAATAATTACAGAAAAATAATTTAATAAATTAAATTAAATTTTAAGATTAATATTGTGAACTTATATCAAGAGAAAAAATAAAATTAAAGTTTTGTGTTAATTTGGGGCTATGATTTATTTATTCTATACACCAATGCATATTAAATATGCACAGTATTTGTGATTTTCATCAGACAGCGCCAAAACGGATTTAACTAGATTAATCATTGGTGAATAAGCTGATAGTTCGTTGAAACTGCATTTTGTATAAGATAACAACACAATTTTCCCAATTTATTATTGGATACACACGCTGTACATCAAATTATCAAAAAAAAATTATAAAAGGCGTCACATTTTTCAACGGGTGCCGCTCAATTTTTCAACGGGTAGCCAACCGGCTATTCGTTGCTTTGGTATCGGGGAGAGGCCCCGCAACATAACAGTGCCCAACCAGGCACGCACTCGAGCGCGAAGGCGAACCAACGCCCAACGGTTATTTCAAGGCGGGAAGGCGCCCAACGGTTCGGGCAACGGTAGTTGCCTGTGGCTTAACGGCACCAAGGCCGCAACCCAAACTTTTTGGTTAACGGTGAGAGGCACCGCAACATTCCGGGTGTGGCACATCACCTGTGACATGACGGCCGCGCAAGGCCGCAACAGAATTTTTTTTTAAAATAAGGTACTTTTTTTTGGTTGATTTCATTTAATTTTTTTTTACTTTTATATATATTTTAAAATTTTTTTTTTTTATTAAATTTTAAATTATAATTTGTAATCAAGCGCCGGATAACAGTCGCGCGCTCGGTGTGCTTTGCTCTCTCTCTCTCGTTCTTTCTCTTTCTTCTTTGGTTTTTTCTGGTGGGAAGTTGTGTTTATATTTTTTTTTGTGTCTAAATTAACCAAAAAATGAATTATTAAATTTTCGGGTTGGGTGTGATGAGGGGGAATTCCCATCCAGTGTCGGCGTAGGGTAAACGGTCCCTTGGTGCCCCATCCTGATTCGAAACCGGTGTTTACCACCGTGCGAGTTCGAGCGGATGCGCGCACTTGGGCACCTCTCTACCGTTAAGATTTTTTTATTTAAAATTTTCTGCTGTTCGTTCCTCAGGTTTCGGCCGACGAATTTCGGCAGAACTCGGGTATTATTATTATTATTTTTTTAAATTCCTGTATCATCACGGTGTAAGCCAGGAGCCATGCATGCCTCAAACCCCACGACCCTTCGCACTTCTCCCTGAGAGCGTAGCCGGCAAAATATCACTATCACCGTGGAGGCCTCTGCATGCGCTTAGTGAAATCTGCAGGTTGGCAGTAGCCAACCTGTAACCAATTTTTAATTTTTATAGCTTTAATATGTTATCTACTGTTTCTATAAATATATAGAATTCACTTCGATTCCCATCAAATAGAGCTAATGTTTTTGTTATTTTTTCTACGCTAAATAATTCTACAGTTTCTTTTAATGCGTGGTCCACTTTAAGTTTTAAGTTAAACTCTTTATATTCTTTTATCAACCGGTTTACTTTTTCTTCTTCTTTCAACCGATTCTCGTACTCTTTAAGTTTTTGCCCTATTTTTATTCAATTTTATACGATTATATGAAAAATAATTTGTTTAACCTTGCCAATAGTGCTGCAGTTAACATAAATCTCATCGCTGACCAGACGTTGAAAAAACTTTTTTTTTATTTGCTGCACTATTTTTCACTTTATTTTGTGATTACACTTCACACTGATTTTACACTTATGTTTTAGTTGATTTTATATATTTATTTTTAAACCATGATTTTTGTACTGACCTATATTTTCCAACTATAAAATCACAAACAATACATCATCAGGTATTCCGTAACTAATCAACAAAAAAATTTAATTTGGTGTTTCGATCAAATGACTCAACAGAGTAAATTAATTCAGCCGTAACAGTTGTTACCAATAGCATAATACCAACAAAAGTTGAAGCTAATGCCAATTGTAGTTTTTTTATGATGTGGACCTCAGGTCGATTTTTTCGAATTATGAACAAAACTAAATTGCACAGTAATTCTCAATAAACAATCATAAATGGCAGTAACATCAACAAAACAAGCTGTGTTTGACTAATCGTAATAACTAATTGTCGACTTTTCATGGCAAGAGGAATTATTAAATTAAATTAAAACAATGGAAGTTGATATGGAAGTTTATAAACTATTAAATGTTTAAAAATTAAAAAATGTAAGAAATGAAATGTTTTAAAATTATATTTGACAATTACATTGAAAAGTTACTCCCCGAGGAGACTTTCCGTTTGGAACCTGGCAGCGAATAGCGTGACATCAAAAAAGTTTAGTTCATAATTTAGCCGAAAAAATTAACCTAATCCACAAAGCATTAGTTTTTCCACGATCTATACACAAAAAATAGTGTGTGTTTTGGGAACGTTTCCGAAACTGTCGTAAAAATTAGGATTGTTTAGAAAATCATCACAAATCTTCACAATCATCGGAACTTATTATTCAATCCGAAAAACTTTAAGAAATTGTGCGAGAATAGTGAGAATATAATACATTTTGGATACAACGAAAAATTCACAGATTCAACAATTTCAATAAAACAAATTTTGTTAAATTTTACTTTTTTGAATTTCGACTCTAAACCCATCAACAGAAAAATATTTTAATTTTGACGTCACGCACGTGTTAGGCGATCGATGCCTAGTTTTATATGAGGCTAAAAGCAAGAAAATGCCTGATGCGTTAAAGAATTCAAAAATGACAAGCTTTTATTAATGTCAGTTTTCACATTTTAGATGAGAAGTCTTGTCCGGAATGCGTATTATTGCAGTTGAAACCGAAACTACATTTTAATACTAAATTAGTTTGAAATTTTACTTGATCTTAATTTAAACATATAATTTTGTAAGTTTTTTAGCTGCCTCCCATAAACCTTCAAAATTGGGGACAGCGGGTGGAATAAAATACCTTTTAATGTTTTGTGTTGTAAAACATTTTGCAATTGTTGCATTATGTAATATTTACTATTGCAATATTTGAATTCAGTTTCTTTTCTGCAACAAAAAAATTAGATCCGTTGTTTTGAGGTTATAATGGGAGTATACATTTTGGGGTTATATTTTCTGATATGCTAAAAATCTCAAAAAACATAAAAAAAATTCATCTAAAAACAAAATAAAAACTTCATAGAGCCCGACCGCAGTGCCACCTACCGGTTCCAATTGTAAAACTAAACCATTCAGGAAACCACTCAAACAAACACATACAAAATTTGATTAAAATCGGTCCAGCCGTATAGGAGAAGTTCAGTCACACACACGCGTACAGAAGAATTATATATCTGTACCCCGGAGGTATACGACACCATGTGAAATTTAAAATTTTCAGAGGTATAAGAATTTTAGTCCAGATACTGCCTTTTGCCTCTAACGAAAACTACACATGGTGTTATTTGAAACATGTGAACCGTAAGGACTTTAAGGATTACATAGTTTCATATTCAATTAGAAAGAGAATTAAACATATTGAAACAGAATATGGACAGTTCATTTTGTGAAAAAATTTGGACGTAGTGCTGTATTCTTTAGGGGTACAGATATAGTTATAAAGATTAAGGGTGGTGGGAAATAATGAAATTTTGGGGTCATATGTTCTGATAAAAAAAATTGTCAAAAAACAAAAAAAAAATCCTAGAACCTGATCGCAGTGCTACCTAACGGGTCCGATTGTGAATCTAAACTATTAAGTAATCCACTCAAACACACACACAAAATTTAATTAAAACCGTTTCAGCCGCTTGGAGTATAGTTACATACACACGTAAAGAAGAATTGCGTATCTTTACATAGATAAAAATACTAGGCGTCCACCCGAAAGGTTTCTACTTTTATGCGATGCTACTGAAGTTAGCCGAAAATATCAGAAAAAAAAACCTGCAATGTCGACATATTTTGTATCAGGTAGCAGTAAAAAATTCTGTTGAAATGAGCAGAACATTACATGTAATTGAAGTTATAGCAGTAAATTTTCGCCGAAAAAATTTCAAAAATCAATGTCAAATAATTCGAATGTTAAAAGGTAGTATGAATTGGGTGAATTTAGACCAATTCGTAAATAGTTGGATAAAATATTGATAATTTGTCGTGTTAGGGAATAATGGTTTTGAGTTGTGGCACTAACAGTGAACACCTGTGACAAAAATGAGGTCATTTTTTATGCAGCATCATAGTGAAATAAATCTGGCCTGATTTTTGTCACAGGTGTTCACTGTTAGTGCCACAACTCAAAATCATTATTCCCTAACTCGACAAATTATAAATATTTTATCCAACTATTTACGAATTGGTCTAAATTCACCCAATTCATACTACCTTTTAAAATTCGAATTATTTGATTTTTGAAATTTTTTCGGCGAAAATTTACTGCTATAACTTCAATTACATGTAATTTTCGGCTCATATCAACAGAATTTTTTACTGCCACCTGATACAAAATATGTCGATATTGCAGGTTTTTTTCGGCTGGAATTTTCGGCTAACTTCAGTAGCATTTTTATGCGCCTATATTTTTTTTTTTAGTAAAAGAAAACTCTATTGTCCTTACGTACTGTTGGAACTACATGTTCACAAACCATTGATATGCAATCCGTTTCTAAAAAAGTTCCTTATCATATCACGCTAATGTTCGATAGTGGCTGAAAAAATTAACCGTTTGGATTTTCATAGAAAAAGTATGGTCCAATCCGAGCCCAAATTGCACACGATACCGTCACATTCAAGACATGAATTAATTGTGGATTCTCTAATACCCAGAACTGGTTATTTTGTTTGTTTAGATGTCGACTTAAGCCAAAATGAGCATCGTCAATTATAATTAATTTTTCAAAAAAATCCGGATTTTCATTGTCAAGCAACAGCATCTTATTTGCACACGTACGGCGCCGCAAATAATCTCCTGGTAGCAGCTATTGTATTAATTAAGTTCTATTCGGGAATAAATCCAAGTTTTTATGCTAAAATATTGGTAAGTGTTGATCTTCGAAGTCCAAGTTCTTGCACACACTTTGCACTTTCACGTGTACAGCAATATTTCTTGGTGTTCGACATACAATGTTGCACGCACTTTGACTTTCTTACCACAAATCCTCCTTCTTCAAATTCTTTGATAATCCGGTTAATTGTAAAGGTTTTGAAGGAACCATATTCATTCCGAAACTTTCACGTAATTTTCTTAATGTTAATATAATTGACTATTGAATTGTGTAGAACGCCCATATTAAAATAATATTCCCATATTAAAACGCGTTGTTCAATCGAGTATTTTCATAAGATTAATTTGGCACGTGTGTACGTCACGACCGCCAAGTATGAACTGTCAATATTAATATTCGCCTAAATGGCGGTAAAAATATATTAACGAGACCATCGTCAAATTCCACAAAAGCGTTCAAAATCCGATTTCCATATTCAGGATTATCAAATTCCAAACTATGATCAAAATTTACGTAAGAATCCAATCCCCATCGTTTGAAAAATTGTCAAACTAAGTTCCGTTCAGTTCCGTTTTGTAAAACTCTCTCAGAATTTCATCTGGAATCCATATTATTATCTTAAAGGGTTAATAATTTGCGAAGACCTGTCAGTGTCACCCAATTTCAGCATTCCAATCAAAGTTATCAACATAATATTAATCATTTAACATTATATCGTGTTTCTATGATTGATCTAAAATAACATTCCGATCAATGAAAACGAGTATTACTTCTATTTGTGATTACAAGGCTTTGCGTGTTCGGTTAATTTTGTTGTGTTTGAGAGGCTATATGCACGGAGTTTGTGAAAATAAACTAGTTACAAGTTTTCTTTTATAAAGACGGGAGAATGACTATAGCTCGACAATTAAGATCATCGATCAAGAGTTAAAGATTAAAGTTGAAAAAATCAAACGTCTGAAGCGAGATAACGAACACTTGAAACTTGAGAATAAGAATTTGGCGATGAAAAACAGAAGCGGTGGACATGAATCAAACCCAACGACAACATCGATATTTACTTTCAAAGAACTGCAGAGAAACTGCAAAGATTTCTTGAATGCACTGGCTATTTCCAAAAATTCGCGGAAGTTGATGTGACGATCGTAAGGCCGTTAACAATTTTTGTATAAAAAGCATCAAATTGAGTTTTAGATTAGAGTAGAAGGCATCGTTCAAGCAAGTGAAGGAAGTGTTGATTAAGAAATGGGTTTTGAAAATTTATTGATTGAAAGCTGAAACTAACAAGGAAGGGGCGCGAAGTGCCCCTCTCCGATTTCGCTGAAATTTGAATATGTGAAAGTAGACTGAAAAATAAGGGATGAGTATTTTTTTTATCAGCGGAAAAACACTCTGAGGGGGTGAAACACCCCTCGGAAGTTGGGGGTAAAAAAAGGACTTTTGATAATTTCGCCTGGAAAAATCAGTGAAATTTCGAAGAAACTTATTTAGGAATGTGTATTTTAATGAGCGAAATAATATGTTATTTTTAAAAAAAAATCGGAACAATCCAGGGGGTGAAACACCCCCTAACAGGGGTAAAAAAATCAACTAATTGATGTAAAATTCTTACATTAACGCGGAAAAATCTGAAAAAAATATATTTTACTTAATAAGAGAAATCAAGGTTGACATGTTCGAGGATTTTTTGAAACTACCCCCCGTATGGGGTAAACTACCCCTACCCTGAATCTTTGAATTATGGAAAGGAGAAAATTTTTTTCTCGACGCAAGTTTCTTATTACCCTTATAAATGGTTAATACTAACCTATACCATTAATATTAATAATTTTTAGGGTTCGAAACATCCTCTAATCGGCGTATAAATTTGAAAAATTACGAAATATTCAGAAAAAAGTTCAAAATCTTCTGGAAAAAATTTAGAAAAATTGTATAATGTTGCGTTTTTAACAATACCCTTTGTTTGTCCCAGAATATATCGTAATGTCCCTACCTCTACTGACAGGAAGTTAACCACCCTGTTAGCGAAACGTTGAATTTTTCGATTGGGAAACATTTGTTCCGGCAAGAAATCTTTTATTCTCCTTGAACATTATTATTACAATCATCCCTTATCAACCTTTTCCGCGTTAATGTAAGAATTTTACATCAATTAGTTGATTTTTTTACCCTTGTTAGGGGTGTTTCACCCCCTGGATTGTTCCGAATTTTTTTCAAAAAATAGTATATTATTTCGCTCGTTAAAATACACATTCCTAAATAAGTTTCTTCGAAATTTCACGGATTTTTCTAGGCGGAATTATCAAAAGTCCGTTTTTTACCCCCAACTTCCGAGGGGTGTTTCACCCCCTCAGAGTGTTTTTCCGCCGATAAAAAAATACGTATCCCTTATTTTTCAGTCTTCTTTCACATATTCAAATTTCAGCGAAATCGGAGAGGGACACTTCGCGCCCCTTCCTTGTAAGCTTCATACTTTGAGAGAACCAGCTCCATTCCATATACTATTTTTAGAAAAAGACCACTCCAGTTAAAGGTTTTAGCAATTATGGCGGTACTAAATAAATTCCGGGTATATTTGATTAGCCTTAATTTTAAAATAGTTACAAAATGACAGAATAAGACATTTTTAAGCGATGGCATCATAAGACCGTCTAAAACTCCCAACAATTCGAGAAAAAACTCGACTCTTCGGGTATAAAGAGAAATACCGAATTATAATAGACTTCAAACAACGGAAAGCCATCACAACAGCGGACACGTATTCGATTACGGATATTAAAAATACGATCGCAAGTCTGGGCAATTCCAAATACTTCACAGCCATAGATTTGACGTCACGATTCCACAATATCATGATGAAAGAGAACGATATTCCAAAAACGCCATTTTCTACGATGAATGAAAAATTTGAGTTCACCAGATTATCATTTGGCCTGAACAACGCACCTGCAATTTTCCATAACAACCACTAAATTTAGAACTCATACGGTATCGGTATAGGTGTAACACTCAAATGTATAAAATGCGATAATGCTCCTAACTATTTATAAATGCCCATCATTTCTAGCAATGAATATTCAGCCGATGCTTGATTTTGTAACAGAGAAGTCATTCTCTTTTAATTGTCTAAATGCTGGACATTCATCCAGTCATAAATGCTTTTTACGCTATTTGCCGTATGCACTTGGCGAAACACACTTATCCTTAATAAACACATTTTTATTAATCACTTGTTTTTGTTTTGCAGAATATTTTTCAAAAAGTTTAAAAAATCACTCGATCGATTTCGATTTGTTAGGTCATCATCAGGAGTATCTACTGAATTGTATTAGTAAAAATTTTTTGTTATATAGTAGAAAAAAGCAAAATATAAATAAAAATAAAAGAAGGAGGGCAAAAAATAAGCAATAAAAATTAATCTACGGATCGCGCAGGTAGGCGATGAGTCATAGGTTGAGTAACAAAATTCAAGGTATATTATTGCGTACGTGAGAATAGAAAAGGGCGGGGTCTGTAATTGGTGAGAACCGGATTGCTCTCTGTTCGTTAAGGATATTTTGGTTAAGAAATATTGATTTTCAAATTTCGTAAGATTCTAAGGTATCTAAACGTCTGCCTTTGGGTTGTATATGTAATATGTCTAAATTATTCAAGCTAGCTGTATGATTTTCTGAAGTTAAATGGTTATGGAAAGTTGATTGATTGCAACCAGATAAATGTTCTTTAGCTCTAACTCCAAAATTGCGCCCAGTCTGACCAATATAGGAGAAACTACAATCATTGCAATTAATCCTATAAACGCCAGATTTGGAAAGGTGATCAACTCTAGGTTTATTGTTAAAAATCATTTTCTTTATTGTGTTATTATTATAAAAAGCAAAACTAATATTGGTATAATTGGACACGATGTTGCTAATCCGTTGGCTCGTTTTTCCTATATACTCTAAGCGACGCCAATTTTCCCGCGTTGGACTGTCCGGTGGATAAATACCCGTTAGAGTTTTACGCTTTAGCTTTTTATTTAATAACTTTAATATAGTCCTAGTTGCATATCCATTATTTGTTGCTATTTGAAGAATTATGTTAAGCTCAGTGTTATAATTTGAATTTGACAGAGGGATGTTTATTAGTCTATCTATGAGTGAGTGGAAAGCTGACATTTTAATATTATTCCTACAAGATTTTCGAAATTCATTTTTTACCGGTACAACATTTCCGTTTAAAACTGCTCGATTATGAAATAGTTGTCGAATACAATTTTTAGGTTAAACTTTCTTTTTCTTTGTGTTTTCATACAAAATGTATCATCAAATGTATCATATCATGTCATCTGCGTTAACTTTGACCATTTTTCGATTTTTTCTTTTGTGTTTGTATTTTGAAATATTTTCTAACCATTCATTTTTCCGGTCGGATTTCACGATCTTGCCCCTGTATACATCAAAATAATTATATATTTCCGGATTTTTTACAATTTTAAAATACAAAAGACTTCAATGCCATCTCATAAAATGAAACAGCGACGAACCTGGGACGAGAAAAATGAATTTCAAAAATCTTGTAGGAGACTAGCATTGCTTTTAAAACATTATAGACGTTGCATTTGTACATCAGTCTGCAACCATCATAGTAAATTTGAATACTTTTAATCTAATAAATTTAAAAATATTTTTAAATCCGTTTAAATTTTTCCGGTCGTATTTCATGATTCCGCCCCAGATTACCTGTCCGAGAAAGCTTATACCAGCGCAGTTTATTTTAGTGCGAAAGGAACAATCTAAAGTGCCATACGCATTTAATTGCTGCTAAAATCAAGATCGCCTCTATCACGCAACTCACACATAGAACATAGAATATACCCATACAACTCACATTTAGATTTAAGAGGAGCCCTGGTCTTTCTCAAACTAATGAAAACGGCCATAGAGGCAATGTGTGTATTGCAAGTTGAAGTGAATTCGTATGGACCGATTCACCTGCTGTCTTACAGTGGTTAACAACAACGAGTCAACGAAAATGGAAACCATTCATGAGTAATCGAACATCACAAATACTTACGATCCTACCACAATGCCAGTGACGGCTTGTTAAAGTTCAAGAGAGAATGTAGCCGATCATGCATCACGAAGTGTTCATCCAACAAAACTGAAAAAGCTTGATATTTTGTGGAACGGTCCAGAATTTTGAAATTAGCTGAGGAAAAATTAAACCTTCGGGTATAAAGCAAAATTAATAACTCGTATCCTAAAATTCACTTCTTAGCACAAAACGACCAAGCAACACATGCCTACTAAACTCATTCTATTCGAAACGCTTTAAAATGAATTGAAAATGATTATATTTAATTAATAATTTGATACATAAATGGAATAATTAATTAGTTCTAGTACACAGCGCAGTTCAAATTTGATTAGGAAAGGTTATAAATTATGCATTACAGTCACAATTAATTGTGATACGAAATGAAGCGTGCTACGAAGTTAACGATTTCAATATTTATTTTCTTACTTTTAGATTGGGCAAGTCATATTGGAAACGCTTGTGGGATAAATGATAAGGAAGATTTGGTAAGTACTGGAAATTCCTACATTTTTTGATAATTCTATATATCACAATAGTAAATGTTCTATCTTTGCTTATACATAGATTCATAATCGTTGCCAGAATGAATGCAAAAAAAGAATAAAACAAATAAACATTAATAAATGTTATAACGATTGTAAAGGACATTTGATGGCAAAAACACGAACGGCACCCCCAGTTAACCTTTTTGCTTAGCACCATCAAAGATTTGTGATAAAAAAAAATTATGATTGAATAATAAAATGAATTGGTTTATTCTAATTTTTGGTTGTAATTCTAAATTCCAAGTTTAATAACTCACATCATAAAAATGAATTAAAGCTTTATAGCATCTGTTAATTATGAAGTTTCCGATGAACAAAAACTCTGGATAAAACTAAAGGTCAATTACACTCCTGGTATCACCATTCCAAAACAAAAAAACAAAATCTCTAAAAGATATTTAGGCATGAAATCGAACAAATTTATTATGTATCTCTACTTCACTCAATTGATTCTAAATTATACACGTCCAACAAATCAAAATGTTAGCCTGTGTATTATATACGATACATGATGGACCAAAAAAAATCAAGAAAAAGAAAATTTTATTTTCGAAAATTAGTTTTTCCTTTTGTCTATATCTATGGATTTATATGTATATGTATATATGTATATTTCGATAAGGACGATAAACAATAATATTAACAACACACAGACCAACAACATCAAATTAATGTATGTACATCAAAATCAATAATTTGTTTTTCTGTATATTTAAGTCGAAACCGAAAACATACCAACAACAACAACAAGCATATAAGAATTGGGAACTATATTAAGAGATTTTCTAGGATTACACAGAAGAACTGAATCGAATCAAAAATTAATAAAGTAGTTTTCTTACACATCGCATAGCCACTAGGTTTTTGGTTGGCCCAGTTGTGGCGCAAATATAAGTAGATATCTTTCTATTTACTTCAGAATACTTAATGTAGTTTCTTGTAGTTATTTTATTTTGATCTGATTTTCGGTTTTTATTAAATTCGTATTCAATTTCTTTCTATCACTTGGATGGCTAGTTTTGGGAATACGAGTGATTTTATTTTATATTTTACCGTTTGATGAATTTGTGCGCTTCAGCTAACTGGTGTTTTTGCTGGAACCTAAATTAAAATTATAAAACAAAAATGACGTTCTAAACACCACATTTTGCTAAGTCTGTATATTGAGTGAGGTGTAGTTTACGTGTAATTTATTCAAAATGGCCTAAAATACTTCCCACAGCCTGCTATAAATGATTGGATATTGCTTTGTCATCTGGAACTGAGCTATCCTGAAAAAATTTGAAAGGGAGGATCTGAAAGGATTTCTTCTCGAATAAATATTGAAACGTCGTAATAAAACATATTGCATGGTAAGAAAAAAAATATATTCAGAACTATGGCAGTGAAGTATGTCCCAAATAACAAAAATAAACAAGTATTAGTAAAATACACTGTTAAAAAAAATTTATACGAATTTCGAGTGAAAACTAAAAAATACACTCAAAAAATTTTATTTTACATTCTTCATAGTCCGGAAAATTCTCATTTTTAAGTATATTTTTATAAAAGCTAATAGTATTTCAATATCTCTTAATGCCGGGTATAGAAAATGTGTGTACAAAGCCACTATTTGGAAATTAGATGATAAGACGATATCCAGAAGACAGATAAGACAATCAAGTGAGCTAATGAACATTTCCATAAAAATGGGATACTTCTGAATTTTGCTCTAGTAAATTAAGTCAATACGTTCAGGTTATGTAGTTTTAATTTAAATAAATCGCTCATTTGCAGCAACAGTGACATAACTCAAAATTCACTCAACAAGTCGAAATCGATCGAGTGATTTTTTAAACTTTTTGAAAAATATTCTGCGAAACAAAAAACAAGTGATTAATAAAAATGTGTTTATTAAGTATAAGTGTGTTTCGCCAAGTGCCAACGGCACATAGCGGTAAAAGTAGAAAAAAGTATAATGAGTGATGCAATGTAGGAGGTATTTTTTCCAATTGGGATTCTCATTGGCATTCATGCGTGACAACTGTCATGTTCATATGACGTTTGTGTTCAGTATTCATTGAGATTTCAACATGAATGTACTAAAAGCGATGCCACATACACATTTCTAAGGACGACTTCCAAAAATAAATTTGGCATTTACGAATTAATTGGAGCATATTTTTGACTCAAATTAATGAGATATGTAATTATTTTATAATTTTAATTGAAAAATAATCAATTTTCTATTTAGCAGTTTCTAGAAACGATTTTTACTCTGAATGGTATAAGTTAACACGTGAACGAGCGCACAAAAATCTTAAAACGATTTCCGAACTCATCAAAAAAATTTAAACGATTTTTTTCTCTGTTGTGTTTTGCTTTGATTACTTCAAAACAAATGTCAAAAATTTCAAAGAAAAAATTATTTTTCATTAATTTAATATTTTTGTTAAAAGCTCATCAATATTATGGTGGCACTGTGATTAAACGTAAGATTACAATTTTTCACTTTGACATTTGAATAGAAATGGCGGTATAAACATTCAGCTCAAAATAAAATATAAAGATCGATATAAATCGTCGATATAAATCGTCTGTACATATTTTTTTCTTGTATGTGGCGAGGCAAAATAAATTTACGCACGGATCGTCTGTAATTACACGAGTATGCTGCGACGCTTTAACGCGAGAACAACGTTTACAAATTGTGAAAATTTAGTTCAAAAATCAGTATTTAGTGGGAAATTGTTTTCGTGCTCTTCGACGATTTTAGAGTGTTCGAAATAATCAATAAATTTGGAACCACTTTTTGATTATTGAATATTCATCAACTGACTAGAGTGCATACAAGTCGATCTAATGTGAATATTGCTGATGTAGCTGGAACTGTACGTGAAGACCGCAATCAAACGATTCGTCGCTGTTCTCAAGCACCGGCTCTCTCATATGTAACAGCTCCAAATTGAACCGTTTTTTTTTATCGAAAAATTGTGTTCAGCGATGAAGCTCATTTTTGGCTGAATGGCCACGTCAACAAACAAAATTGTCGTATTTGGACTGATGAACAACCAGAAGTTCTTCATTCCAATGCATTCTGAAAAATGCACTGTTTGGTACGGTTTATAGGCAGGTAGCATCACCGGACAATATTTTTTTAAAAATGCGGGGGGCAGCGTGTAAACGTCAATGGCATAACCTACAGAGTAATGATCAATGAATTTTTGTTGCCAAAAATTCAAGATATTTGTGTATCCGACTTTTGGTTTCAATAGGGAGGTAAGATGGTGCAACGAGCTACACAGCAGGCCAAACCATCGATTTATTGAAAGAAAATTTTAATGAGAACATCATATCAAGAAATGGACCAGTGAATTGGCCTCGAAGATCTGTGATCTGACGCCGTTAGATTACTTTTTATGGGGGTATCTGAAATTACTTGCTTAATAAACACATTTTATTAAACACTTGTTTTTTATTTCGCAAAATTTTGCGAACAACTTTGCGAAATACAATTTTGCAAAATAAAAAACAAGTGTTTAATAAAATGTGTTTATTAAGTATTAGTGTGTTTCGCCAAGCGCCTATGGCAAATAGCGTAAAAAGTATGAAATTACTTGTTTAAAACGATAAACCACAATCGATTCCTGCATTTGATCGGCCGAATTTATCGGCCGAAATGCTAGAAAGTGTGCTCAAAAATTAGACCCATATAATGGATCATCTAAGAGCCAGTCGCGGACAACATTTAAAAGATATTATTTTCAAACATTAAATATCATAAATCGAACTTACGTCACAAATTCATTTTTTGATTATTATATTGATTTGAACGCGTTTTATTTAAAAAAAAACTTCCGGAAGCTCTTATTGGAGCACCCTTTATTTTACTTATCAGAACATATTTTTATTTACTTTTGAAAAACTCCGTTTTTACAAAGAATTTTGAGTGATATTTTCAAATTGTTTTCCTGAAAAATTAACAATTATGGATTTTGTCACTCTTGCTGCAAATGTGCAGAACTACTAAAATCGTGCAGTTTGTCGGAAAAGTCCAGTATGTGCGAATATTAGCTTTAAGTTATAACAATCAACACAATCAAGTAAATGAAAAGTCATTTTCATAACTAGGGCAAATCTAATCCATTTTATTGTTTTGAGTAGACACAATTGATTAGACACATACAAACAAGTCTGAAGCCACTTCAAAAAGGAGAGAGGAGTCAATTATTTGTGTAAACCTAAATCTAACATTATTTTATAATGAAATATTCCGACAAACTCTATGAATTCAGAATTTACTCAAACCAATAAAATCGATTTGAATTGCGAGAACGAAAAATGATAAGAGAACATTTGCAAATTATTTTCGTATTCGAACACGGAATTGTCTCCAAACGGTAAAGGCTTGAAATTTTTATATTAAACTCTGATTTTACCACATTTAATAATTTATTGCACGAGCCCGCCACACGAAATTGAGTCAAATGTTACTCCTTGGACCTTGTAGAGGGCAGGTCAACCTTATCCAGGTGTGTAATAAATTGTTTTTGTATCAGGTTACACGAAGTTGGGTCCAAACTGTAAAGGCTCAAATGTGTAATTCAATTTTAACACCTTTAATAATTTGAATTTTGATTTATAGATGGGAAATGTGTAAGAATCACAACAATCAGTTTCGAACGAATGAAATTACTTATTACACACCTGGATAAAGTTAACCTGCCCACCACAATGCCCAAGGAGTAACATTTGGCTTAATATCTGTACATCTTTCGATGCCTATCCCGTCTAATATTATGCAAAAATAATTTATTACACACCGAGATAAGGTTGGCCAACCCTCGATAAGACTTCTAGAGCTACAATTGGTCCAAAATAGGTGACAGTCATGTGTAAAATTTATTTAAGTTGGTTAAATTGACATTTTTGAAATAAATAATCGTTTTAGGGTGAAATTTACCCTTAGGCAAGTTAAGGGGGACCCTTGAACTAACTTATTCAATGTAATTTATTTATAATAGGACCAGAACTATCCCGCTATCATAGCTAGATCAAAAATTACAATTTTTACGGTGCATGTTTAATTATAACCTAAACCGCCCACTCGTTCCTGAACAACGGTATAACTGTAATAAAATCGAGACTTGTTGTAATAAATTGTAATAAATGTGTAACAAATTATAGTATAGGTTTTATTGCAGCGGGCTAATTTGGTCGGTGCAGGTTAAAAGAACGCACTGCGTAAGTCGCGTAATGAATATTTTTTTTTAATTGATGTGTGATTTGCTTCATACGTCCTATTACAAAAATATTCTTTAAGATGCTACGACTTATTTTCTACAGAATCTTGAATACAACCGTTCATATAAAATAATTGTGGGTAGTTTGGGAAGTAATTTAGTTTTTTTGGTGAAAATGAAAGTCGATTTTTATATAGCATTTAAAGATTTTATTGAATTAAATATTTTTCTGGCAGTAGCATAATTCTACGCTCATAAAACGTTTAACCTTTGCTTTAAAAAAAACTGATCCAAAGCATTTTTGACGTCTTCTTTTGAAGAAAAGTTTTAAGTAATAACCTTGTACCAAATTTGGAGCATATATATGGTAGGTGTGGTAGTATACCCAAATGCCTGCAATTGTTTTTTTGGTACGGACCATCATATCGTATTGGAACACGTGGGATTGATACAACGCCTAAAGGGAATCGTATAGTCATTTCAATATCAGGAAATGGCAGAATAGCAACGAGTAGTATCCAAACAGGTGGTTAGCGTACGAATGAAAAATATTTATCTTTGGTTTTATTTTGTTGATTTTATAATTAATTACCCACCATTTTTTCATATATTGGGTGTATAACTTAGTTTTTTGGATTTTCTAAGAGATGGCGTAACTTAAGTACTTACTATACATTCTTTCACAATATGTAATCTACGGCGTTTTAAAGCGTTGAAGGCGTAACCAGCGAGTCTGTAAGAAATTTATGTAACAAAGCGACATATGAAAAATGTATGTTTATTGACATTACTGACCAGCGAAATTCAAAGTACTTTTCGTTCAGTTTCGTTAAATTTGAATTGTCATTTAGCAATCCGTAACAAGAGCGAAAATTATCGCTCAAACTGAAGGAAACGTCATAATTGTATATTTGAAATGGCGGTATGTTGATATGTGTTACATTTTTATAATTTATGTGTACAAATATTTATTTATATTTTAATAATTTAAATAATATTTTATGTACATTTTCATCAGCTCTTTTCAGCTCAATAGATTCTGATTGTCCACCAACATTTGTGGCCGCACAAGGTCCATCACCATGTTGAAAACCTCACATGTCATTCGAGTGTGGATACAAAATTTCTGTTGACAATTATTAATTTCTAAAATCGTTACCTTTAATAAATTATGTACATATATCTTTAAATTGCCGTAGTTACATACATAGTAATCTACATACTTGTTACATACATAGTAATCTGTCTCTTGTGCGATTTATTACTCGTACCACAAAGACCGTTTTTTTATTGTTTGCTCTCTCGTCCTTTAAATAGGGTAAAAAGCTGTTCAATTTTCTCAAATAGATTCATTTTTGACTAAAATCGTGGCGTGGTAAATTTGTTATTTTGCAGATTGACATTTAAAAATTCAATTGACAGTAATAATCGTGTTACAGATTCGCTGGTCAAAATGTCAAATATTCTGTAATAAAACGTTCTCGTTAAATTCTGTAAGGTTCCGTTACTGACTCTTACAGACTCGCTGGTTATAGCTTGACATTCCACATTAAAATTTAGTTTGCCATTATTCGTGAAAGCGTAAACAGCATATTTTTTAATCTAGGTAATGAACAATTAAAATGTATTTCAATTAAATTTAAAAATTAAAATTAAAATATATTTTAATTAAATGTTTTAATTTATAAGTAATTGAACTCACCAATTGACGTTTCTACAAAAATTGGCGTTTCATTTTGTATTGGTATTTCTCCATCAAAAAAAAATTTACAATTTTTTAAAATTGATGTACATCAAAAAAAATTGATTTTTTCTGTCAAATAGAACAAAATTTTTGATGTACATCAATTTTTTTTGCCGGATTTGGGTAAATAGAATTTCACATAAATTAATAATTTTACGCGCGAGTTACGTATCCCGGATACTACACCGTCATCACCAACACCCATATTCCCGACATTGTATAAATAGAAACATTGTATTATATAAAATTGCTATTGCTGACTAATCATTTCTTAATTCTTAAAACATATAAATATTTATTTTATACTTAACTTAAACTGTTCAACATTGTATTTCATATTAAATAAAAGACGGGTTTTGTTTATTATATTTTATTAAATAAATATCTGATTAGCATTTATAATTTTCTCAATCATAAATACTTGATCAGCAAAAATTAAATAAGATACATTCGATATAATCGAAGACAGAATTGTAGAGCAGAGTATATTTGGATTCAAGTTAATAAACATCTAAAATAAAATTGTTACCGATTAAAAAATAAAAAATAAATAGTTTTATTACACGACTGTAAAAAATAGAACCTAAAATCGTAACTCGCGCGCCAAGTTTAATTTTGATTTTAACGTTTAATTTTCCTATGCATAAAAATCGAATTAAAAAAATCCAAAAATTTGGTTTCTTATTTGGGATAAAAAAAATTATATTTTTCATCCAAAATAGGAAAGCTATTTGGGATGAAAATTTTTTGAATTGTTTTGGATCAAATTTTACCAACCAAAGAATGACGCATTTTAATAAATCAAGCTTGTTTATCAAAATTTAATCAATTTAATTTTTTTCCTACAGGATTCTCGTCAGCAACGAATAACTAGTCAGCAAAAATCCGAGTTAATCGAGCGTGTTATTTCTGAATATTGTGTTGCTGCTTGCCGGTTTTCATCAGCAGACGGGAAACGCCAGAAGGAAAAATTTTGACCTGAATTAGCAGCTAATTTAAATCTAATGGAAGTTGCTACTAAAAATGTTAAGGGTTGGCAAAAAGTAATTACTCATTAAAGTTATGAATCACATATAATTATCGATTTGGTTTGTTTTTTACAGTCATTTTATGATATAATGGTGGAGGGCGATCCACTTGAAGAAAGGTTGCTAAACGTTTTACCTAGTGAACATGTGGACGGCCTCAACTGCATCGATGGAGGATTTAACATTGATGTCATCCCAAATGTTGTAGAAGCTCATGCCGCCCAACGACTAACATCCCCAATCCGTCCAGATGTATCGGCCTCGCCTGCATTTGATATTTTACCAGACCACCCAACTTATTCATTGGATTTTGAAAATTCAGTGCTGAGCCAAATCCTTAGGCCATCTGGCATCAGATTTAGACAGGTAAACCCCATAAATTATAAAGTATTATTCGAAATATTTCATGGAACAAATTTACTTTTTAGTCAACACTACTATCGGCAACGCTAGACGGGAAAACGTCATCCCCAGTTCATTTAGAATTAAGTTCGGTACAAGCCAATTGATATACGTTATCGACACCAGCTACAGACCCATTATCAGCGGTACTACCTAATTCTCAAATTAATTCTTCAACGCGCACTGTACCATCACAACAGACAAGTGCTCGGCCATTCACAAGTCACACAAGACGAGCTTAAAATTTGTACCGAACTTCATTGGCGAGGAAAAATTTGAATTTGCAAAACGAGATGTTGAAAGAACTTCGCAGGAGCAACCAGTTGAAGCAAGAGTTGCTTGCATTTTTAAAGGGCGAAAGTTGCGAAAGTGAACGCCAACATAGAGAGTCTATGGCTCTTTTAAATAAATAAAAGACGCAGTTAGGCGCAATTAAACAAAATGTTTACATTTTTTTTTCCTGTAAATACAATATATTGTGACAATTTACAAAATATCTTTTATTTTTGTAACATATTATATAATTTATTACAATAAAATATTATTAAAAATTTTTTGGCGACCTGCACCAAGGTAAGAATTGCTTCCAATAAATTGCTGTTCAATTTTTGTATTAACTGGGACAGTTTGTTCCTCAGAAGCATCGCATTCGTCTTCAAATTCATTCATTATTAAAAAATTATCACAAACTGCTACTGCATTGATTATTTTTACGCATATGAGGCGGGCGTAAAATTCTTTCTCTTGTGGAGTTACTCCTCCATCGCTCACTGTAATAAGGAAAGGCATTAAAGGGTACCCCTTGATCCCCCAGAAGCCAATACCTTTGAGCATCGGGGATGGTGTATTCATTTACAAACATAGCTAAAGGTTTGCTTGCACCCCAAACATAACTATCATGCACTGATCCGGGATAACGTGCATTTATATAAGTTATTATGTTTCAGTCATTCAAGACAGTTTGTGTATTTATGCTGTCAAACCCCTTTCTATTGACGTATGCTATTTCAACGTCCTATTCCAATCAATCCTATTATCACCGGAATCCCTTTTTTAGCAAACTCTTGTGCTATTCGAATTCTTTCATTATCTCCTTGTGGAAATTTTATGTATTTGCCCATCAAGGTATTGAGTAGTTCGGTGACTTCTTCCATGGATTTACTTATGGTAGTTTGTGATATGTATCTAATACTTCTTATTTGATTTTTCAAGAAACCGGTTGCATAACAATTAAAAGCTACCAAACATTTTTTCATCTGACTCATCCATTGCATCCCCATTTGATGTTTGTTTTTCAGCGTTTTGTATAGTTTGTAATTCATCTATTAACTTTACTGCGAGAGCTATAGGGAACCGAAAATACCCCCTAAATTCGTCTTCCTTCATTCGATATGGATTTGACTCTCGAATATGTTTATTATTAATATGTCGCGGTCCATGCCAATATTATGCGATTCCATGATCTATAAAAGCAACAAATTTATTTATTTACTGATGTTCACAACAAAATTCAGTGACAACTTCTAAATTTGCCAGAAAATGGGTAACAATTATTTAACAACTACACGAAATAAGCAATAAAAAGCCTCAAATAATAGTTTGAAGTAAAACAAATAGCTACCATAAATGTGTCACAAACCAATATTTTAGAAAGTTAAAGCTTTAATTTTTTATTTGCTTTTCAAAATCAATCACCTTTATTTTGTTTATTATTTAGCACACTAACTGGCGTTTCCGCAAAAGTTCAAGACAATACACGTAAATATTTAAATTGATCACGTTATTAATTTATTATTATTTATAAGTTTAAAGCTTCTTACAAATGAATATTTACTCAAACTTGTTGAAACGAAAATGAAAAGTTATAATGACGATAAAATTTTTTGACACAACCGTCAAAACATTTTTTTTATTTGTGAAAACGTGATAGAAGGTATTGCGCTCTTTTTCTAAACGCATCAATATACGACGTGACATAATTCGTGCGATTCATTCATAATTAAAATGTGATAAGACAGCACAAAATGACTGTCCAGGTTAAGTTTTTATATCGTTGTATAATGATAATCTCTTAAGTTTGTACCAGCTTCGTTAATTTAGGAGCTTTAATGAATTTAGTATCTAACTTCGCCGCATAGTTGTCTGAAGCTTCTGTAGGATATTATAAGCTTTACTAGCTTTCTCCTGGGCGTTTCTAAATTTTGTTGTACATTGCGATAAATTTTATGAAGAAAATCTGGTTAGTCGTTAGACTGTATAAAATGTTCACCATACTGAGTGGCCTGACACAATAAGAAATATGGAGACCCATGCAAAATTGCATGTTGTCCAAAATATAGAAAATGTGATGAATACTTTGAGGAGTCATGAATAAAGTTTCGAAGTGCATAGGAACTTACATACCGCCAGTATTCCCATTCCTAGTTTGTGGGTAAGGTCCCTCAAAGTCAAAGTAAACTCTCTGGAAGGGACGAAGGTCAGAGAAAGTGGGCAGAGGGGCGGTTTGCACACGTAATTTGTTGGTTTGTTTGCTTTGCACTAATTGCAAGAATTCACAAACCACGCTACATCCCCAATGATTATCGGCCAGTAATAATATCCATAATATGGGGGAGAGTGAGCTGAGGATATTAACCCTGGTCTGAGGTAAATCGGAATTAAAAGTTTATAGGATGGACTAGATAGTTAGGCTATATTTGTTAAGGTACAGTTGAATGTATATTAAATTTTCAACGTAAAATAGAGTAAGGGTTTTGTTAGTCTGAATTGACGTGGACATACTGATTGTTGATAAGAAGGATCGAGAACATAGTGGAATTTTAAATCAACGTGCAATGGAGAATCGTTCGGAATATTTGGCAAAATGCCAAGTGATTCCATTTCTAGTCTTTCCAAAACTTTATTTCAAAATTAAATCCCTGAAGCTTTAGTGCCCATCGAGCCAGTTTCCCAGTGATGACCTTAAAGGAAATAGGCCACTTACGGCTGGCGTGGTTAGTTATAGCCGTAAAAAGCAAATCTTCGACATTCAACCAAAATTTCTTGATCGCAATGCAACCAGTTAGCTCGGAGTAATTTCGTTGAGATGATAACATGTGGTTTGGTTATCGTATCATCGACAATGTCCCGTTACGAGTTACTTACAATATTAACAACCGAAACCCAAACCGCGCTCTCGTTGCAATGGCGGACTTATTGAGAGAAAGAATTGACTGATTGACTTTCGTATCACATCTTCAATAGTTGTTTGGATAATCCGATGCCATGATGAAGCTCACTTTATTTTCGCAAAATTTTCGTAACATTTTGTTTTTGAATTAGAATTTTCTTCTTGAAGAAAAAACTTCTCACCCTAACCAAAACAAAAGTAAAAATTTAACACGTCTGATGGTCAGAACACGTTCAAAATATCATAAAACTGTGAAACCTTACTCTAATCACTATTTGAATTAAAGGTTTTGAATTAAAATTGGTTACTTATTGCAATAAATTTAAACAAGGAAATATACAAATCAGTCACTTAACGAAATAAACAATTTAAAATTTATAGATACTCACATCAAATTTTGGCGGATAAGGCCAGATACAAAACTTAATAAAAAAAACACTGCTACATGCGAAATTATTAATTTAACTACTTTAACCCCCCTCCCCCCCCCCCTCAGTTATATAAATATGCAGTTCATCAAAATTGTCTAAATGCTTTTGCCTTTATTTCAAACCATTTCCTTTAGCATGTCTTTCAAAATGTTTTGCAAATTAAATATAGACCAAAATACTAATATCGACTCGCTTCAATGTAATAAAGAAATGTCTGTAAGTATTTTTTAATATCTAGGGATATTACATAATCAAAAAAAAAATATTTACATACTCGTATTCGAAATTACTCTTAGTCACAATAAAATCTCAGAACGCAGCAATTGGGCGATATTTTTCATTCGAAGTCGAACTGAGTCGTATTGTTATTTTAGTCTATGGCGTGAAACTTGAATAAAATAACAAAAAATACAAAATGTTGTTTCAAAGTTTAACATTTTGAAAATTAAGCTTTTGTTACATCACGAAATGTTATACATTTTGAAATCCGATTTTTTGTAGTTTGTTGTATATTCTCGTAATTATAGTTTTTTGTATTTTTGTACGTGTAATTTTAAATAATAAACACACGCGATATGGGTTTTTGTTACATATGAGAAACAAGTTCTTGCAAAATTATACTGAATGATATAAATAGGAATTGTACTTTTAGATTAGAATTTATTGATTTATTATACGTCTTTGTATTGGTAATAAACAATAAATTTAAGCAAACCATTGCTATTGCAACAAGCATTCGAATCAATTTTGCACGAACCTATTTGTAATAAAATGGCAAGGTTCATTAAGAATTGAAAATAGTAAAAATACATACACACAAAATCAAAAAATTTATTTAATAATATGTTAGATAAAGCTCATTGCGATGTATGGCTGCAGGTGTTTTTTCCTGATATAATAAAGTAATGTTCATTTATATAAAGAATAACTTCTTTACAAATTCATTAAGGTGCATTCAATTAATATTTAAATTGAAATGGTAGATGTATTGATCTAAAATCGAAAATATGTTTACATCTTTAAAAGTGAAATGTCAAAGTTGATGATCTTCTTATAAAAAGGTCGAGCACAAACTGATATAAAACCTTAAAATACTGAAATAATCATTTCCTATTCAATTTCGTTTTATAAACCAGCATATCAACAACAAAAACCAAAACGAAAGTTTGAAAAAATAATCCTTTTTTGTGCTGCACATAAATAAATAAAGATTTCTTTCCTTTTGAAAGTTCAGAATCGTAATGAAATATTCAATCCAACCTTTTTGTTACATTTACGTTCAACATTTTCCATTCATTGACTTTGCAAGGATATTTAAAAACTTTTTTTCTGCATAAAACTATTTTTCACCTCTCTGTACCCACTTGTAGACTCGATTGCATTGTCTCATTCTATTAATCTTTAGATGATGATTTTTTCGAGTGCTGTAAAAAATAAATTATAAATGATAATTTAAAATTTGTTTAAATAGAAAAATAATCGCTTATGCTAAATTAATAATTTTTGACATTTCAATTTCCGATATTTTTAACAATTTTCTCAATATTCTTAAAATAAATATTCCAAACAATTTCAGGAATGGTTTAAAATTTAAAATCGGCGTCGGTTCAAAGAGAAAAGGCGTTTTTTTGTGTGTGAATGTGAAAGGATTAAATGTAAATTAACCATAATTGAATATTTAAATCAAAATGGCTGAAAAAACGAAGTATAAAACCAAAATAAGCATCATAATGAATTCGCTTAAAAAAGTAAAGTATCGAAAATGTTCATGTGCGAATGAAACGTGCCAAGGAATTATTGTCTCAATATGCCGATGCCGATATTTTTACAAAAAAATAATATAATATTTCATCGTAGGCACTACGAAAATAAAAAATAAACCTGCTAAAATATATTTACACACTTTGCCATTAACACAACAAGTAAATAAAAATACTTAAAATACTAAAAAAGTATCAACAAACTACCGACCTGTAATTAATCGGGTGTCAATAAATCCGTAGCCGTTTGATGTGTGTGTGTGTGTGTGTGTGTATGCGTGTGTACGCCGTCTTTTTATGTTATTTGTGTGGCTGAAGTCATCAACTAACGCACAAAAAACCGGCGCGATATGATCAGTACCTTGTTTTATGTTCATTGAATCTTCACTTAGGATGTGTAAGGCCTCCATAGTTAACCTACGACCAAGAAGATCGGCTTTGGCCAAAAACCTCCACAGACTTGAAATCAGGTTTGTGTCCCTCTTTGAGACAATGCGAATTCATTGGATTTTTCCAAATCACGTTTATGGTTTTTTAACCTCTTTTCGAGATACTGTTTTGTTTGTCCGACATAGGATAAGTGACAAATGGAACCATCATTCAAGGCGTCTAGGCATGGGATTCAGTTTGGTAAAAACATTGCGTAGACCATTTGCAGTTTTATAAGCCAACTTGATATCTGGACAATAGGTGGTGAAGACACTCTCTACTCTTTCAGACAAACCTTTAGAATACGTTAATACTTTGTATTGTTTGGTTGCATTACTTTCGTTATCTTGTGCATTACTCGTATTTGGAATACCGGTGTTGTTATGTGTTTGGAAATACTTAGCGATAAATTTATTGATTATTTTAACTGGGTAATTGTTTGCGAGTAGGGTTTCTACGACCAATCTTCGGTTTTTAGAATGGAAACAGCTGGAGCTTAAATTAAACATTCTACTAACAAAATTCATTGGTGTGTTTGATTTATGAGTAAAGCGATGAGGATTGTAGAAATTCACGATCCGGTTTGATGCAACATTTTTCTTGTACCAATTTTCAGATTAAATCTCAACAGTGAATTTCAATCGGAGGTGAAAAGAATTTAAAGCATTAGGTGTTGTATTTATCGAACCCATCGGTATAATGGCAAAAACGTCATAAACATACTTTAAGAAAATGTTTGGCTTATAATCCAATTTAACGAGAGTTACGTCGAGGAGCCTTCGCGTAATGATATCGGCTATCACCGTAAATAAAGGGTTTCCCATTGACATAACAAAAATTTGTTGGTACGCAGTCGAATGAAACACGAGATAGTTTCCCTCCTTGAGACAAAAGTTAAGCATTTGAAAAAACAAAATTTTTGGTATGCGGGTGTACTTCGAAATTTCGCTTCACTGTTATCTCAATGGCCAGACTAACTGGTATACTAGTTAATAGTCATACGATATCAAAACTTACCATCATCTCATTAGTATCAACGGTATTTTCCTTCAACTTTATATTTTTTACAACTGTAAGTACAAAGATTTGTGATTATTTAATTATATTTTTTCTTATGACATTGTGTGAGTGCCTACGATTTAATATTATATTATTTTTTTGTAGAAATAAACCATACCCTTCTGAAAAAGTTACGTCTTTTATTTAAATAAAATCAACAAGACCGAAAAGCCAGTTCGCATAACAAAGAATTTATCTCGACGGTTTTAAAAACCAAATATTTTTGGAAATAATAAATATAAATATATAAAAACATAAAAATACAAAAATATCAAAATATACAATAAAAATATAAAAAAATTAAATATAAAAATATAGAACTAAAAAATATAAAAATCAAAAATATGAAAACATAAAAATATAAAAATATTATAAGAATAAATAATCAGAATATAGAAATATAAAAACATAAAAGTATATAAAATCTATAATAATATTAAAATATAATAGATATAAATATATCAAAATATAATAAATATTATAAGAATAAATACATAAATATAAAAAAATATAAATATAGAAAAATATACAATAAAAATATAACAATATACAAATATAAAATTATAAAAATTTTCAAATATACAAATATAAAAATATTAAAATATAATATTATATGAAAAGATAATAAATATTATAAGAATAAATATATAAATAAAAGAAAAATATATATATAATAAAAATATAACAATACACAAATCTTAAAATATACGATAAAAATATAAAATTTTAAAATATAAAAACATAAAACATAAAAATATATAAAAATATAGAATTAAAAAACTATAAAAATAAAAAAAAAATATAAAATCATACAAATATAAAAACATAAAAGTATAAAAATACATAAATAAATAAAAATATTAAGACATGAAAATATAAAAATGCAAAAATATAAAAATATACAATAAAAATATAAAAACATTAAAATATAAAATTATATAAAAATTTAATAAATATTATGAGAATAATAATAAAAAAGTACAAAACTGTACAATAGAAATATAACAATAAACAAATATAAAAATACACAATTAAAATATAAAAATATAAAAACATAAAATATAAAAATATTGAACTAAAAAACTATAAAATAATAAAATATAAAAACATAAAAATATAAAACTATTTAAATATATCAGAATATAAAATAAATATAAAAACATAAAAATATATAAAAATTTATAAAAACATTAAAATATAACAAACATAATAAATATAAATATATAAAAACATTAAAATATAAAACTATATAAAAATATAATAATTATAAGAATAAATATATAAATATAAAAATGTATAAATATAAAAAAATAAAAACATTAAAATTTAAATTACATAAAATTATAATAAATATTATCAGAATAAATATAAAAAAATACCAAAATACAAAACTGTACAATAAAAATATAATAAAATAAAAATATTGATTGATCGATTGATAAGAATGTACGGCCAAGACTAAGCAGGGATCCCGAATACGCCGGGCCTCCGTACACCCCTTTCACATATCACAAGATGGAGGGATATGAAAGGTTGTTAGATAAGATAGACTTGACCCGGTTACAGACACCTAAGTAGTCAAAAGTTATTAAATTATTAGGCACAAAACAGCACAATTATTTTTGGTTTTATGGTATAAAAGTTCAGCAATCAGCATCCTGAAAAAATTTAATAATTAATTAAGTACCCATATATAATAAAAAAAAATCCCTGCAATAAAACTTTATTATTATGAGTTGAACTTTCAATAAACTAAATAGTTCAATTGTCCATAAACAAATTTAAACTAGTTCCTCAAAAATATATTAAAACATGTAAAATTATTTCAGTCCAGAAATCACCTATCTATAAGCATTAAAGAATAAAAGAGCAAACCATCTTTTAGTCTTTATTTATTTCATTTGTAGAAAATAATATGTATAATAATGGTTTAAATTAAAATACTGTAAAAGACAAAGTAACTGCCACCCTGCCATAAATATTTTTTATTCTAGTGTATTTATTTGATAGCTTAACTCAAATAATTCAATAGTTCACGGAATATACTACACAAATACAAATAAACTGCAAATTAGAAAAACAGATTATTACATTCACTAAATGAATATTAATATAAATTTAGTAAGTTTTATTAAAATAACCACATGTAATCAGAATATATATATATACTTAAATTTCACCCAAGCAATAATAATAATATTCACAAAAATAAAATTACAAATATTACATGCAGGAAGTGAATCCATCCATTATTACAGTCAAAACTGTTTTCTAGTTTTAATCTAAATTCAAAATGCATTTATTTGATAGCTAAACTGAAATGGATCAATTGTTAAAGAAATATACTGAACATTTACTCATACACTGCAAATTTTAAAAACGGACTATTACATGTACGAAGTGAATATTAATCTTCATTTAGTAAATTGTATTAAAATAACCACATGTGATCAGAATATATATATATACTTAAATTTCACTCAAGCAATAATAATAATATTTACACTAATAAAATTAAATTACAAATATTACATGCAGGAAGTGAATCCATCCATTGTTACAGTCATAAATGTTTTATAGTTTGCAAAATGCATTTATTTGATAGCTAAACTGAAATGGATCAGTAGTTAACGGAATATACTGAATATTTACTCATACACTGCAAATTAGAAAAACGGATTATTACATTCACGAAGCGAATATTAATTTTCATTCAGTAAATTATTTTAAAATAACCACATGTAATCAGAATATATTTATAGTTAAATTTCACTCAAGCAATAATAATAAAATTTACACAAATATAATTAAATTACAATTATTACATGCAGGGTTCACTCCATTTATGGTATTTAAATTAAAACTAGAAAACATATATGACTGGAAAATGGATGGATTCACTTCCTGCATGTAATAATGGTAATTTAATATTATTTGTGTAAATATAATTATTATTGCTTGACTCAAATTTAACTATAAATATATTCTGATTACTTTTTACGCTATTTGCCGTAGGCACTTGGCGAAACACACTTATACTTAATAAACACATTTTTATTAATCACTTGTTTTTGTTTCGCAGAATATTTTTCAAAAAGTTTAAAAAATCACTCGATCGATTTCGACTTGTTAGGTCATCATCAGGAGTATCTACAGGGTAGATACTCCTGATGATGACCTAACAAGTCGAAATCGATCGAGTGATTTTTTAAACTTTTTGAAAAATATTCTGCGAAACAAAAACAAGTGATTAATAAAAATGTGTTTATTAAGTATATTCTGATTACATGTGGTTATTTTAATAAAATTTACTAAATGACGATTAATATTCACTTCGTGCATGTAATAATCTATTTTTCTAATTTGCAGTGTATGAGTAAATATTCAGTATATTCCGTGAACTATTGATCCATTTGAGTTTAGCTATCAAATAAATGCATTTTGTATTTTAAATTAAAACTAGAAAACATTTATGACTGTAACAATGAATGGATTCACTTCCTGCATGTAATAATTGTAATTTAATTTTATTTGTGTAAATATAATTATTATTCCTTGCGTGAAATTAAAGTATATATACTCTGATTACATGTGGTTATTTTAATAAAATTTTTAAATGTCGATTAATATTCACTTCGTGCATGTAATAATCTGTTTTTCTAATTTGCAGTGTATAAGTAAATATTCAGTAGATTCCGTTAACTATTGATCCTTAAATGCATTTATTCATTGAAATAAATGCACTTTGTATTTTAAATTAAAACTAGAAAACATTTATGACTGTAACAATGGATTAATTCACTTTCTGCATGTAATAATTATAATTTAATTTTATTTGTGTAAATATAATTATTATTGCTTGAGTGAAATTTAAGTATAAATATATTCTGATTTTATGTGGTTATGTTTATAAAATTTACTAAATGAAGATCAATATTCACTTCGTGCATGTAATAATCTGTTTTTCTAATTTGCAGCTTATTTTTTTGTGCAGTATATTTCGTGAACTATTGATTTATTTGAGTCTAGCTATCAAATAAATGCAATTTGTATTAAATTAAAACTAGAATAAAAAATATTTATGGCAGGGATGGCAGTGACTTTGTCTTTTACATTATTTAAATTTAATAAATAAATGAAATTAATAAAGACTGAAAGATGGTTTGCTCTTTTCTTCTTTAACATAGGTTATTTCTAGCCTATAGATAATTTCTGGATTGGATTAACTTTACATGATTTAATATGTTTTGGGGAACCAGTTTAATTTTGTTTATGGACAATTGAACTATTTGGTTTATTGAAAGTTCAACTCATAATAATTAAGTTTTATTGCAGGAAATGTACCATTATATATGGGTACTTAATTAATTATTAAATTATTTTCAGGATGCTGATTGCTGAACTTTTATACCAAAAAACCAAAAATAGTTGTGCTGTCTTGTGCCTAACAATTTACTAACTTTTGACTACTTAGGTGTCTGTAACCGGGTCAAGTCTATCGTATCTAACAACCTTTCATATCCCTCCATCTTGTTATATGTAAAAGGGGTGTACGGTAGGCCCGGCGTATCCGGGATATCTGCTTAGTCTTGGCCGTACATTCTAATCAATCAATCAATCATAAAAATATAATAAATCTTATAAGAATAAATTTATAAATAAAAAAAATATAAATATATACAATAAAAAATATAATAATATACAAATATTAAAATATAAAATATAAAAATATAGAACTACAAAACTATAAAAATAAAAAAATATAAAAACATTCAAATATAAAAACATAAAAATATAAAAATACATAAATATATAAAAATATTTAAAAATTTATAAAAATATTAAAATATAATAAAAATAAATATATAAAAATATTAAAACATGAAAATATAAAAATGCGAAAACATACAAATATACAATAAAAGTATAAAAACGTTAAAATATAAAATTATAAAAAAATGTAATAAATATTATGAGAATAAATATAAAAAAAATACAAATCTGTACAATAAAAATATAACAGTATACAAATATAAAAATATTCAATAAAAATATAAAACGTAAAATAAAAATAAATAAAATATAAAAATATAGAACTAAAAAACTATAAAATTTAAAATTATAAAAGCATAAAAATATATAAAAATTTATAAAAACATTAAAATATAACAAATATAATAAATAAATATATAAAAATATTAAAACATAAGAATATAAAATTATATAAAAATATAATAAATATTATAAGAATAAATATGTAAGTATTTAAAAATATAAATCATTAAAATATAAAAATATATAAAAATATAATTAATATTATAAGAATAAATATATAAATATAAAAAAATAGAAAATATACCATAAATATACAAATATAACAATTAAAAATATAAAAAGTTAAAAAAAAAATAAAAATTTTATATATAAAAATATAAAAAATAAAAATATAAAAATAAAAATAGTTATAATAAAGCTAAATATAAATAAAAGTATATAAATATAAATATGGTGGTTCACAAGCCAAACCGATTAACTCCTTTTTTAAATCTTTTTAAATTTTAATATTAAAGCACTTGATTAGTAAAACTTTTACCAATGATGATGACCTGAAATCATACTTGGTTCATTTGTTTTGCTCATAAGGACCAGAAGCTTTAAGTGCGTGGTATGACGGAGCTGCCACAAATATGATAAAAGGATATCAAACAAAATGGAATGGAATTTTTAATTTAAGTTCATTCATTAGTAAAAATATGAGTTGTATGTTGCACTGCAAAACCGCTATTACTTTCTTGCCAGCCTGTTATCGTAAAAATAATATCAACTCATTACAACAAAATTGTTATTTGTTGAACAAGTTAAACAGTAAATTCAAATTAAAGCTAACTTAGCTTCGAAAACTTTCCTAATTTAAAATTTTAAGATAATTTTTATTTTCACCTTCTGTTCTCTGTGTACTAAATAACTCCGCGGGATACAATTATCCAAAACACGATAAATAACAAAGTCGTGATAACAAGCACATTTTATAAATCAAATTAATATTTTGTGTGTATTGTTTTTTGTATGTTTCCATTATTCAACGCAACAACAACCCCATATCAACGAAAAATATTAGCAAATTGTACATAAAACAGAAAAAATAAAAATTTTGCATTACACCGAATAATAAAACCAGACAATTTACCAAAAATAATAACAAACAGCATAAAAAGTTTAAAACAAAAAAATTTCAGGAAAATTAAAACAAAAACATATATAATTAAAAAACAAAAATATATTTTTGTTTATTGTGAATTGTTATACAATTTTTATTATTGTACAAATACAACTCTTTTATTTACAGAAATTAATAGATTAATGTTCATTTACGTTGGATAAAACATGAATGTATGTATTTTGATGTTAGCGTCATTAATTAAATTATATTCCAATAAAAAATTTACAAAGCTAATTATTATTGAAAGCAATTTTTTCTTTTTATCGGCAACCAATGGCACTATACCTGGGATTAGGAAATTGGTGAAAGAATTTAGGTATAATTTCTGTTAAAAATAATATCTGCCTTACTAAGGAAAAGAGTTGAAAGTAAATTTTCTACTGAAGTTTGCGGAAAATTTTAGTCGAGAAATCTGCATTATCGACATATTTTGTATCAGGTGGTAGTACAAATTTTTGATGATGCTAGCCAAAAATAACATGTTATTGAAGTCAGACGCTGTTTGCAAATTCAAGACGTTGGCCATTTGTAATAAGTTTTAAATTGTTTTTTTTTCAGACGAGAAGGCTGATTATGTTAGCATTACGAAAACGACTTTCAACTCAAACTAATTTTAACGAATTTATGGACATTTTATTGACAAAACTATCACTACGACTTGTGCCTCGAATTTGTAAATTTTTATGAGTTGGTCAACAATAAAAAGTAACAGCTGTCACAACCCAAGATGCTTTAAATAAAAAAGCCTTTGCATTTCATTTGCCATAAGTAGAAATCGTAATGCTCTCGCTATAAAATCAGCTGACATATTTAAATATGCTAGTGGTATTAGTCACTTTATCTCTGATACGTGCATCTGCAGAGCCTGCCATCTGATAGTTTAATTTCATTTTGATGCTATATAAATCTTCACTGCCATTAATCTATATATAAATAGGCAACGACAAAACAGTTCAGTACTCTCTGTTTGTTAACCGATTTTCTTTTTGTTTTCTTTTGTAGATATTGACCAGATTTAGTGTTATCAATAAAAAAAAAAATCGAAACGGTATAAACCAAATGCAAATTTTATCGATTAAAGGAATCAATAAAAATATACATAAAGTTCCTAGTAAAATAGTAGCAGCCTTTGATTTTACTGTTTTACGTTTTAAATTTTCAATGTCCTATATAATATAAAGTGAGATAATAGTGGCGTGTAATGCTTTAATTTCATGGAAAAATTTACTGACAGCAACTTTTTTACTGATAATACGAAAAAAAAGTCAAAATTTCATAAGAGTGACAAAGAACAGAAATATTTTTATTTTCATTTTATAGAAAAATTTTACATTTTGGCATAAGCTAGAAATTTCATAAAATTTTTAATTTGTACATTTTCGTACAATTCCATTTTTTTTATATATTTTAATTTTTATATATGTAATATACCACAAAAAACCACTAACGTTAACTAATTTCAAGACGAAAAAAAATCAAATCGTAATTTGACTATAAAAATGGCGAACGACTTATTTTGTATGAGTGTGACAAAAATTTTATATCTGTACATATATTTTTTTGTAGATGTGTGAAAAATACTGCCATAAAAAATATTCCAATTTACATTGTTTATAGCAGTATTATGGCAGTAAACTACCACCATCACAACTATTCTCTCAGTAAAATTTTCCTGACAACATGTTCTGTTTCATACACAACCAACCAGTAAAATCTGAATTTTTTCTCGTTTTTATTTTTACTGACAGCAGATTATTTCCATGGAATAGGCCTAATTATTGTGCATCGAATCAAATTTTTATAAATTTCTTGATTAGTTTACTTCTTTATTTTGTTGAACATATAACAACATAATATATTAACAATATAACAACATAATATATTGGGTAAAACATATATGACTGTAATAATGGATGGATTCACTTCGTGCATGTAATAATTGTAATTTAATTTTATTTGTGTAAATATTATTATTATTGCTTGAGTGAAATTTAACTATAAATATATTCTGATTACAAGTGGTTATTTTAATAAAATTTACTAAATGAAGATTAATATTTACTTCGTGCATGTAATAATCTGTTTTTCTAATTTGCAGTGTATGAGTAAATGTTCAGTATATTCCGTTAACTATTGATCCATTTGAGTTTTGCTATCAAATAAACGCATTTTGTATTTAAATTAAAACTAGAAAACATTTATGACTGTAACAATGGATGGAGTGAAATTTAAGTTTATTATGTATTCTGATTACATGTGGTTATTTTAATAAAACTTACTAAATGAATATTAATATTCACTTCGTGCATGTAATAATCTGTTTTTATAATTTGCAGTTTATGTGTATTTGTGCAGTATGTTCCGTGAACTATTGATTTATTTGAGTTTAGCTATCAAATAAATGCATTTTGTATTTAAATTGAAACTAGAAAAAATATGTATGGCATGGTTGTCTTAAAATTTACTAGTAAAGTTTGAAACAAGTACTTCAGCAGCCCTATTCCTGAATACGATACGAAAACGAAAGCATAAGATTCCTATTCAGTTTTAAATAAGAATCGAACGAATCTGATTCAACTCATATATGAATTTTGCATTTTCGTTTTCGTATCGTATTCAGGAATAGGGGGCCGCATTTACTTAAAATTATGTGAATAAAGTCTACCTTTTACTTTTTCATGACATTTCAGCACTTGAAAAATACAAGTAAAGTATGTATATAGCAATTTTTAACTGTAAAAATGAGTGATTTATTAAGAGTTAGAACTGATTTAATGAAAAAAAATTATCGTCCTCGTAAACATAATTGTTTAGACAATTATAAAAATATTATATCAGGTTTACCAAATGAAATGAGACGTGGTAGAATTGAGTGATACGGATTTTCAAAAAATAGCAGGTGAAGAGGACAGGTGCATAGAAATACAGACTAAATATTTTCTCAAGTGCTAGATAACACGATTGCAAACTCATATGAACTTGTAGTATTCGCCAAAACTGATCGAGAGATCTTTTGCCGGGATCCATGGTTGAAAATGTTTAAAATTCCGAACGTTATTGGGACACTCGATTAAACGGGCGTTGAGATTTTGAATCAACGATCATTTTCACCATTACCTCTTCCTTTTCCTATTTTCTGTTCGGAAATTGTGATTAACTTAGCAGAATTGTATAGTTTTTAGCACGCATCTTTGTTTTACAATTTCCACTTCGATGGTATCCATTTTTATACATTAGCAATTATTATTATATATGTAAATTATCTCTGTACTTTTAATGATAAAAAATATGTTGTACTTGTATGTCACTTCAATCACAATATTTTTCAGATTAAATTTCTTCAAAGTAAATACTAGAACAATTTTAAGTATTAAAAGGTTTGTTTGTAGAAGTGAAAGGTTATTCACACAAATCTAGTCATTTACTTTTACTTAAAAGTAAAAACTTTGGAGCAAATACTTTTTTTATTCACTTCGCCCATTATATAACAACAACAGCCAATTTGTGGACCACACACTGCATTGTGAGCATAAGAGGTCATTTGTATGAGACGTGCAGCTCAAAATAATCCTAAAGGTAATTGCATTTGAAATTTGTAAGTGTTTTATGTAACAATTTAACACAGAGATCTAAGCTATCGCTTTTCGGTATCCAACCATGTTCCGCTAATTGGTACAGCCATTAGTAATTAATCCATTCATGTTTTCAGTTAAATTGTTATATGAATAATTCTAAACTATTTTACAGAAAAAAAATCAAATGAATATGAAATTCAAGGTAACTCTTAGCGGCTGGAACTCTAGATTAAATTTAAAGTAAGCGTCTGCATTTCAAATGTTAGGGTGGCATGAAAATTTGTATTTTTGTTTTTTTATCAGGCACAGAACGTTGATTGATTTTGTTTATTGAATATGCCTAGGCGTCGTATAATAACTGGTCGAACCGAAAGACAACAAAACAGGATTCATTATCTTTTGCGAAATATTAACAGTAAAAATAATTCAAATACACGTAGAAACAATGTCAATAACAGTTTAAATAGGCATAGAAGCAACAACACAGATTATTGGCAAAATGATAACGAAAATAATGTGAATGATTTAGACATTTTCCCGGATAATTTTAAAAGTGAATTGAATATTGTTCCAAGAAATTTTATTAGTCATAATTGTGGATCAATGGATTTGATATATCGTTTTTGTAACGCTAATCATTTTCAGTCTGAAATAACTCAAAACGATTCAACATCGTATTGTCATAAAGGGAAAGTTTCTTTGTTTTCATTGTCTGAAAATAATTTTTTTTTAATAACTTGTTCAAACGTTTGAATTGAAATAGTTCTCTTGAAAAACGTAAATAAAAGAACGTTTTTGAAAATATTCCTGCTTATAATTCAGCATTCGCAATATGGTTAGTTCAGAAGCAAAAATTAATACAAATTCTATACAACGGTCTATCATTTCAAAATTCATGGTGTGCAGGTGCTTTGGTAACTGAATATGGTAGGAGTCAATGCTATACGCAGTTGTACTTTTACGATGTTAATACTGGGATTAATTTGAGGTTAAGTGAAAATGCAAATATGCGTTCTAGTAATCAATTAATGCGGGAAATTGCGAGTGAATTAGATAGAGTTAATCCATTTGTACGATCTTTTAAAGAGATTAAGGTAATAGAAGATTTAAAGACGCTATTTAAACAGATGGATAATTACCTTTTGAAAGGCATTCCATAAAGTTAATTCTACCGTTCATTACATTTCTGTTTTAGATAGTTCTTTAGATCCTTTTTTATCTGCATCATTGCCAAAAATTATATTTGCAGTGGATAGTTGACGTATATACGTCAACTAACTATATAGTTGATGTATTGTTGGCTCATGTTTGCATTTCATTAAACAAAATCAAGCAAATTTAAGATCTGAATTGTATAACATTCTCACTGATTATTTAAATTTAAATCCTAATTTAAATGTTTCAAATGTTGGACGTCGAATTGTTGTTCCACCATCATTCATTGGCTCACCACGGAACATGTACCAAAACTATTTGGATGCTATGTGTATAGTCCAGCATTATGGTAAACTAAGTATAGTTATAATGGTCTGAAATAGTGAATATCATCCATAATAATGATGCATCGAATTTTAGGCCTGCTGATATAATTATTCGAGTTTTCAAATCTAAATTAAAAGAATTATTGAGATGCATAATTACAAAAAAAATTTTTGGTAAAGTTGTTGCATTAATTTATACTATAGAATTTCAAAAACGCCCCCTAT